>JBBMEG010002846.1:0-40154 GCA_037832605.1 Cyclanthera cordifolia | reverse complement strand
ACTACAAAAACTAAAATTTAGTAATAAAACACTCCCGAAAATACTTGAAATTACGAAACTAACCTTGCTATAATAGGAGCTAAAAGTTGGGCTGTTACATTAGGTAACAAGCTACAACGACGGATTTAAATATGCGTCGCCATATCTTGAATCTAAGGCGACAGAGCACGGATTCCGTTGCCGTAGTTACAAGGTACATCGACGGAAACTAATATGCGTCGCTGTATTTGGACTCGAAGGCGACAGAGCACGGATTCCGTCGCCGTAGCATCTCGTTAACCTTCGTAAAACGTCAGGTCACAAGCTTCAACGACGAAATCGGTGTTCTGTCCCCTTAGGTCACAAGCGACAGCGACGGAATCAAGGTTGCATCGCCGTATCAAGAGTCTAAGGCGACAAAGCTCGAATTCCGTCGCTGTAGCATCTCCTCTACCGCCTTTCGACACAAGCTACAGCGATAGATTCGAAGTTGCATCACCGTCTCCTAAATCTAAGGCGACATAGCACCGTTTTCGTCGCCGTATCTAGATGCTAAAGCGACAAATTCGGTGTTCGTCGCCGTATCGTCTAGCTATGGCGACGCATCTTGGTTTTCGTCGCCGTTGAGTAACTAAGGCGACGTATTACCCTTTCGTCGCCGAAGATTCTGGCGCCTATAGCTATTTTTCTTGTAGTGTTTTGTTGTGGCGTTTGCAGATGTCATACTTGATTTTGTGAGAGAGAATAAGATGAAAGGTAGAGATTGTCCTACTGGGTGTGCCAATTAGTTCACATGAATTTTTACTGTAAAGTAGGAGAGCGAGACACGTGTATATGAACTTGAATTTGATTGATATGAGTATATGGTCACAATCTCTAATTTGTTCTTCTGATTCTTTCTCTCAAGATGTGGAATTTGATAAGGTTGATCTGAGGACTGTGAGCTTGTTCTCAAGCGGATGGTGATTGAATCTTCAAGCGAAGACGAAGAGACGATCGACTTGTAGTTGAATGCTCTGAATTCTCTAATTGATGTTTGGTAGTCTTTGAGTCTTCAGTTAGCAATTTTGATTCATGATCTTGATTTCTCTACTGCTCATTTAAATGAGGGAGAACTCTCTATTTATAGAGTTCTACAGGCTTGTGGGCTTTGACTTCATGAGCTCTTGGACCACCTTATGAGATTGATGAAAGGAGAGGTTGATGAAAGGAGAGGAGAAGACATGATGTATTAAAAATAAACATTGAGTTTATATCTCCACTTACTCACCTCCCAATCCAATTTGAAAATGAAAAAAAAATAATAATAAATGTGGGGCTATATTGTCTTGTAGCTGTCTTTTAGACCCATTACAAAATGACACTTTAAAATTGTGGTAAGCAGATGCCTTGGTTCCTTCATCAATTACTTTCATTGACCAAACACGCGCACACATACAAAAAGTAAATAATAATGGCACATAATATTATCCATCTTTTTCAACTTTTCAAATTTTAATTAAATTCCACTTCCTTTAATTCTTTAATTCACTTATTTATAATTCTTTTTTAATACATCCGCTTTAATCTTAACCTGCAATGTTTACTTGTTTTTGCTTGTAAAGTTTATCCTTTAAAGATTTAACTATTATAATGTGAGAAACTACACCGGATTTGGAAAAGCTTTTTTAGTCCAAACTTTTTTGAATGTGGAGGATGCATTTTTTAAAATTAATTATATGTTTCTTAATTAAGAAGAAAAAAAAAAAACTAAAAAATACCCAACATGAAGCTGCCTCTACGTAGACCATGGGATGGCCAAAAGAGAAAATTAAAGAAGACCCTTACCTATCAATATTTTATAAAAATTTCGACTCTATAATAACACAAAAATCAAAATTCTTATCTTCAACCTCCATATGCTGCAAAGTTAATCTAATTTTTAAAAAAATTGTTATATACAAAATATATAAAAAAAAATATGGATAAAGCCAAGACCTGATCCTCGAGGGTGCATTGTGCTATTAGGTAACAACAGCCAGATGTTACACTAAGAGGGTCAGGACTCCCGGGGGCCGACCATGGAGGTAAGGACCCACAGGGGTCAACCGAGACTAAAAACTATCTCCAAAGGGTTGGTCGAGAGGGCAAGGACCCAATGATGGTTAGCTATGGAGGTTAGGAATCTATCCCAAGAGTCGACCAAGTCCAAGTAACACTTAGAACCATTGTGCTATTGAGTGAAAATGATCGAAAGGGTCGGTCGAGAGGGTCAAGACCTCATGGAGATTGACCGTGGAGGTAGGGTCTCTTTCAGGAGTCAACCAAGTCCAAGTAACATCTAAGACTGTTACAGCTCTATGTTCTAACGTCCATGAGTTACACCGAGAAGGTCATAACCCCTAAAAGGGTCGGCTATGGAGGTCAAGATACTAGGATCGTTCAAGTCAAGTAACATCCAAGACCATTACGCCTCAAAGTTTTAACGATCAAGAGTTATGCTAATGCTTATTCTAGACTTAATGGTTGACATTACAAACGGTATGTCATTAAAAATAGTCAAAAGATTCTCATTTCAATCCAAAGTGAGTCAAGCTAATTCACTATAAGTTATTCCTAAAGTTATCTTTAAAATACTCTTCAAATACATTTTTGACTTTAGCATGAGAGGTCCTGTGATTCAAACCACATAAGTGTATTTAATTTTCGTGGTTCTAGCATCTTGTTCTCAGTAAAACAAGTATTTACTATTGATTCGATGGACTATTTTTCGGTATCAACAAAATTAAGTAAAACCAAAAATAAAATGAACAGTGATATATTACAAAGTACAGAATTATTCTCTTATATGCTAAACCCTACTCCTGTCTACACACGACACGACTCTATTTTGTTGTGCGATCAAAGGAAAATGGCAAATTTTCCTATCTTTCCAACTTTAATTTGTTTTTTTCATCAACAGTATATAATAGGTAAAATTATAAATTTAATTATAATTTAATAAATAGTCTTTTGTATCTATGTACAAAAGAATAGTCTTTTGTATTATTCTAGTTACGAAATGAATTAGGAAACATTTTATGAATAGCAAAAAAAAAAAAATTAAAACAAAGCTTACAGCAGAAAAAGAGTATGTCCAAATAAAATGATCCTCCTTGAAATGAAATTGTTGAAATAATTATTATTTTTTATTTATTAATTCTGATTTAACTTTATTATTTTATTTAGTTGTGAGAGATCGTGTGATCGTGTAATCCTGCGATAAAATTTAAGGTCAACTGGTTTTTAGAGTAGTGGCATCGTGGATAGTGAGTATTACTCCGATTTATTTTCAGATCTGTAATTGGCTTTAAATATTGTTGGTGTGAACGAATAAAAAACGACAAGAGATAGAGGGTAAGTTATTCAATATTCTGTTTATATTTACTCTCTCAAATTACAACGTTTCATTCTTCTGTATTAGTTAATTTTCCTACAAATTGGTATCAGAGCTAAATAATGTGTTATCATGAACAATCACTACTACAAAAGAGGGAATAGGTGACGGTCTATCCAAATTTTTAAACAAAACACGGATATAAGATGACGGGCATTTTGGTGATGGTCAGAACTGGTGACGGGCAAAAACGTCACCAAAGACTTTTGGTGTCGTGCGTCACGCACGACACCAAAGGTATTTGGTGACGGTTGTTGCCTGGTGTCACGGTCGCACTCTTCGACTCGTGCGGCGCCATGATCGCTCATACGTCATGGCCTTCCTAAGAGGGGAACTCAAGCCCCAAACTCGGATCGCCCATACTTCGTGACATGTCCGGTCGTTAAGCAAGGTTCATCAGGCCTCGACTAAGCATCCATCGAATACGCAGTGGAAATAATCTTGGTTTATGCTTAACCGCACACGCATCCACTCGGCCAACGGGATTCCTACATGTTATGGCGGTACGCCCCTCAGATAACGTGGCGAGCCTCTATCCCGAAGGCAAGGGCGCAATGTCGGCACACCCGTGCAGTCCAACATTGTCCCCGGATTTCCATTCCCGAAGAAGACGCCCAAGACACTCGTCTTGCAAGCGCTCGCCCACACCATGACACACTCATGTGCCACAAGGTAGCTCGCTTTGGCCACAGGGCCCAGGGGTGGTGGCGAGCTGACACCATGCCTCCTCCTATAGTACATTCTGGACCATTTTCAGTCTTTCACCAATGCATGTCTTTTTGGCGAGGAATCAACACCAGCATGGATCGTCCGTCCGATGTCCGATTGACATCAAACTTGGCGAGCTTACATCTTAGCTTCATACGGACTTAACTCCAGAGCCGCTCGTCAAAACTCCATCTCGAGCCTTGACATCGTCAGGATGGCTCGGGGCCCCATCGTGCCCCCACTAAGCCTTGACACTGACACCTTGACACCATCGTGGCTTGCTGTCTGATGCATCCAGCTGACACTAAGCAACACTCTACTTCGTGTGATGGATGATGTGCCGTCCTCTTCGGTCACATCACAGCTTGTCAAGACGTGGGTCGTCAGAGCATATTGCATGACTCTAGCATCCTCCCACACTTAATCCAGTCATCGTCCTTTATGACTTTAACACGAGGCATAACCACGCAGGTTACGATATTCACCCCCGGTTGGACTCGGCATCGCCCTCTCTGACGATCCGGACTTCGACTGGCTTTTGGCGGACTTACTAGCAATTCGTGGTTCAGCAGAATGTGTTGAACGACACAATACTTATGGGCTATCCTATCATGGACCTTCTCGCGCCCCTTCATGGACTTGGCCCGGGCCTCACCAGATAAGTATGACCACTTACGGGAATAAGTATTACGCCTCGGACTACCCCATCTACAGCTCTCCTTGGCCTCTGTGAATAGTTGGCGAGGACTCGCAATATCGGGCTCCAACCACTTGCCTAACTCTCGGGGAGCGCACCCCAATGCACATCTCTGAGCTTCTCTTCGAAATCTAGCCTTGTCTAGGCAACAGAACACTCGCAGCCGATTAAGACGTTGGCACTACTCCTCGGTCAACATAAATGATCGCACACCACGGCGACATAACAAAGACACTCCTGGTCTTTCAGAAGCTCGCTCGAGCTTTTCACACGATCCAGCATGATGACTCCTCCATGAGCAGACGCTGGTTCTTGACAACTTGTCAGAGGTCATCCATTTAGCATATGGAATGACCCAAGGGACACTTGTCCTCAGAATTTCCTTGGCCTCAGCCACATTGTCCACCCATATGGACTTCCAATGTGCGCAACTTGCACTTGACCGGCGCATGTCGTACTGACTTCCGGCTCTGCTTGCAACCATTAGCATTATCCCTCTGATGATAATGGTTCTTTTAAACTGTCTGTCCCACCAAGCCTTTGGCAAACAGACTTGATCACTGATAGACGGGTACGACTCCCTCACGACATGCTTGCTCAAGACATTCGCAAGTTATCTTTACTATACTCTTCAAATACATTTTTGACTTGAGAGGTCCTGTGATTCAAACCACATAAATGTATTTAATTTTCGTGGTTTTGCAGGCATCTCGTTCTCTGTAAAACAAGTATTTACTATTGATTCGATGGACCATTTTTCGGTATCAACAAAATTAAGTAAAACCAAAAATAAAATGAACAGTGATATATTACAAAGTACATAATTATTCTCTTAAATGCAAACCCTACTCTGTCTACACACGACACGACTCTATTGTGTTGTGCGATCAAAGGAAAATGGCAAATTTTCCTATCTTTCCAACTTTAATTTGTTTTTTCATCAAGTATATCATAGGTAAAATTATAAATTTAATTATAATTTAATAAATAGTCTTTTGTATCCATGTACAAAAGAATAGTCTATCGCCCAGTGACAATTTATTATCTATGTACAAAAGAATAGTCTCTTGTATTATTCTAATTACGAAATGAATTAGGAAACATTTATATGAATAGCAAAAAAAAATAATAATAATAAAACAAAGCTTATAGCAGAAAAAGAGTAGGTCCAAATAAAATGATCCTCTTTAAAATGTAATTGTTGAAATAATAATAATTTTTTATTTATTAATTCTGATTTAACTTTATTATTTTATTTAGTTGTGAGAGATAGTGTGATGGTGTAATCAGATAAAATTTAAGGCCAACTAAATATGTTTTAAATATCGTGGAATGAAAATAAAAAGGGTAGAGAGTAAGTTCTTTCGCCCCTAATATTCTGTGTATATTTACTCTCCCAAATTAACGTTTCATTCTTATGTGTGAGTTAATCTTCCTACACTAACTAATTGATTGTCTTTAACGAGTTCAGTCGATTGAAACAAATTAGTTGATCATCTAATGAAAAATGAATTCAACTAATTAAAAGCAAATGTATATTGTAGATTTATTTTTTAAAAAAACATAAAATCTTGCCATAATTTTTTTTAACAAATAAAGTTAAAATATAATTTTTTTTCCAAATCTTGGTGTTTGTTCCGTTTTGATCATAGACTTTCAAATTTTAATTTCGTTCAACTATCAAATGTCCAAATTTAGTTCCGAATTATTTAAAAAGTTCAAAAATAATTCCTAACATTAATTTAGTGTAAAATGATTTTTTTTTCTCACTCCTTAATTTTCTCTCATCTTTATCTTTTCACAAGTTTTCTCTCTCTTTAGCCAACCTCTCTCCTCTCCTTCTTTCATTTTCCCTTGTATTTCTCTTCTCATACAACTCCCATATTTGTATTATTTAATTGGGGCTTAAGTGAGAGGCTAATAAACAAAGGATGAAAATAACTGGACAAAGAAGCATAGAAGACCTTTTTTTTCTACTTACGTGAGGAAGACTAGTCATCAAGATGTCGTCGTTTAGATTACCTTCATGGCTTAGGGTACGACGGAATTGTACTACTCTATTTTGTTTGTTTGTATTAGCTATCTCTTTGTTTATTTGTGGCGTCATTCTATTGGCCAACATACTGTATAATTTGTTAGCCTCTCCATTACATAAGGAGGCCTTGTTCCTCAATAATCAATACAACAATATTACATAGATTTTTCTCCTTCGTCGTTTTCTCGTCTTCTACGTGTGAGTTGGTATCAGAGCCATGGCCGAAGGCTCTTCAACGTCATATGACAATGTAGTGCAGACCTCTCTTCAAGCCGCACAGAGCTCAGCTAGGATTATCAATTCTTCGTTTGGTTATTCCCTAAGCAGGATCCTTAGTGTGAAGCTCGATGACAAGAACTATAATCTTTGGCGGGGTATGGTTTTTGCCATTCTGAGAGGGTAGGGAGAAGAAGGCATCGTCCTAGAAAAGAAATTCAAACCTGAGGTGATGATTGAAGTTGTTAATGATAAAGGAATGAAATTGAAACTTAATTCTACTTTTAAAGAATGAAGCTCCATTAACCAAACCCTATATGGATGGTTGTTTGGTTCAATGACGGCGTCAATAGTAATGTGGTTGACTACGAAACTTCTGCTGAAGAATGGAAAGCTCTTGAGAATTTTTATGGGGCCTCGGGTAAGGCTAGGGTTAACCAGTTGTGCAATGTCCTTCAGAATACAAAGAAAGGGACGATGAAGATGAATAACTACTTAACAATAAAAAAACAAGCCTCAGAAAGTCTTAAACTAGCTGGTAATCCTGTTTGGCTTGATGATTTGATTTCATATGTCTTAGCTGGTCTTAATAAATAATACATCTTGGTGGTTTGCACAATCGAAAGTAAAGAATTCGAATCCTGACTGGAGTTCAGCTTGACCCTCATTACCTTTGAAGGAACCCTAGTGAGGTATAGTCTGAGTACTTCTATAAAAACAAGCGATCTATCTGCCAATCTCTCCTATCATCAACATCAGGGTACTAATCGGTACTCAAACAATGGTACCCATAATCGATCCTATGGTGGTTGAGGCACGGGATAAAACTCAAATAACGATAACAATGGGAATAGTTGGTGATCAAAACAACTCAAACTCTTCTCATGGTTTTGGTCGAGGAAGGGGAAGATGAGGCAAGCGTGGTGGAAGTCGACCGCCTCCCTTTTGTCACTTATGAAAGAAGACATGGGACATTTTTCCTTATTGTTACATGAGGTATAATGAGAACTTCAACAACCCATATGGAACGAGTGCACAAAATAGCAACAATACAACTCGCTCTAGAAATGTGTACCTTGCAACTCCGGAAATTGTTAATGATCAAAGGTGGTTAGCAGACAATGGAGCGAATAATCATATCACTTTCGACCTGAATAATCTGAACAGTAGAAATGACTATGCTGGTAAGAAATCCCTTGTTGTTGGAAATGGTAATAAACTTCCTATTTGTCACATTGGTAGTAGTATGATTGAACCAACTAAACTTCATGGATATTCAGTTATGCTAAGAGATTTGCTTCATGTGCCTAATATCAAAAGAAATTTAATAAGTATTGCTAGATTGACAGCAGATAATAATGTTATTGTTAAGTTTCATTCCAATGTTTGTTTTCAGAAGGACAAAGCCATATAGATGGTGATGCTACAAGGAACTCTTAGGAATGGCCTCTATGAATTTGATTTACCTAAGTCATCTGAAGATTCCTTCAATCCAAATAAGCAAACCAGTCTTCATGAGTCTTTTTTATCGTCTACTGATGTTGAATCTGTCAAGTCTACAAGTCTTGTTGCTTTTGTTTCTTAGTCATGTAAGGTGCCATTGTCTATTTGGCACCAACGTCTTGGTCATGCTTCTGAAAAAGTGGTTCAATCAGTTCTTAAGTCTTGTAATCTTCATGGTTTAAGCAATAAATTTTTTTTTTTATGATGCTTGGCAATATGGTAAGTCTCATAAGCTACCCTTTCCCAAGTCTCTAACTAATTCCTCTAATCCTCTCGAACTAGTTCATTGTGACCTTTGGGGCCCTGCTACGGTGCTATGTACTATTACATTAGTTTTGTTGATGATTTTACATGGTTCACATTTATCTATACTTTTAAACTTAAAAGTGAGGTTTTCCAAATGTTCTTACAATTAAAAAATATAGTTGAAAACAAATTCAATAGGAAGATCAAAACTCTTCAAACCGATTGTTTAGGAGAGTTTCGATCCTTCTCCTCATTTCTCAATGATAAGGGAATCGAATTTCTATATCTGTGTCCTCATACTAGTGAACAAACAGAATCGTTGAACGAAAACATTGCCATATCGTTCAAATGGGTCTTACCTTACTTGCTCAAGCCTCCATGTCCCTTCGATACTGGTGGGATGCCTTTTTTTCCACTGTATATTTGATTAATAAACTTCATACACCAATCTTGCAATCTAAATCTCCATGGGGATTTGCTTTCCATCATAGTCCAGATTATCTATCCCTAAAAGAGTTTGGTTGTGCTTGTTTTCCCACTCTTCATCCTTATCAAACTAATAAATTGCAATGTCATAGAAAAAAGTGTGTCTTCCTTGGTTATAGTTCTGCTCATAAAGGCTATAAGTGCCTTAACTCAAGTGGACGCATATATATTTCTCGACATGTCATCTTCAATGAAAGTGAGTTCTCTTTTCAAACTACTTTTATGCATGAATCGGTTCCTAGTTCCTCTTATGAGACAATAGTGTCCTGGTTACCCTTTCTCCACACTTCTAATTCTATTGATGTCTCCCATGTTCCTACTAAGTTCATTGCAGCATCACGACCTCCTGCCCCACCTACTGCACCATATGTTGCCCCATCTCCATCACCATCCCCTGTTGCCTGACCCATCATTCTTTATATTGACCAAATGATCAAACAGACACCTCTGCCTTACCACCTTCACTCATTTCCATACCTGAAGACACTCTAGCTCATTACCATACCCAACCAACCACCACTGTCCTTGATGGCTCTACTAATCCCACTACATCATGTCATCTTTGACCATCATATGAAAATGAGAGCCAAGAGTGGCATTTGCAAACCTAAAAATTTATCATCCTTTGTTTCTATTACTATTCCCGTTGATCAACCCCCTGTTGAACCCTCATCTATCAAAGAAGCGATATTATCCTTTCATTGGGTTAAGACAATGCAAGATAAACTAGATTCTCTTCATAAAAATGATACATGGACCTTGGTTCCACCGGATCTGCACCTTAATCTTATAGGTAATTGCTAGGTGTACAAGGTGAAATTGAAAGCTGATGGTAGTCTTGAAAGATGTAAGGCTCGACTCGTAGCCAAAGGGTTTCATCAAGTTTTTGAGTTGATTTTCATGTGACTTTTAGTCCAGTTGTTAAAGCACTAACCATCAGGATCATCTTGTCTCTTGTTGTTATCAAAAATTGGAAAGTACGACAACTAGATGTGAATAGCGCCTTCTTAAATGGCACTCCCACTAAGACTGTATATATGAAACAACTAGTTGGTTTTGTTAATCCGCAGTACCCTGATCACCTGTGTAAGCTGCACAAAGCCTTATATGGTCTACATCAAGCACCTCGGGCCTAGTACGACAAGCTCAAATCCACTTTGCAAAGTTGGGGCTTCAACAACTCTCGAGCTGATAATTCACTATTTTATCCTATTCAAGGTGACAAAATGCTCTTAATACTCATATATGTTGATGATATATTGATTACAAAAGTGTGGCAACTGCTTCAATACCATTACGACGTTTATTCGAAGATTAGCCCACACTTTTGCTTTAAAAATCCTTGGTGCCTTTCTTAATTCTTGGTTTGCGTTCTGTGAACCTTAACGCCCAAGTACATCAAAGATCTGCTACTTGGTTTGCATTCTCCATTGGGCGTTGAGGTTCACATAACGCAAACTAAGTACATCAAAGATCTGCTTCATAGAGCTGGTATGTCCAATGTGAAAGCTTGTCTTACACGTGCTGTCTCATCGAAGAAGTTCTCTACGTCTGAAGGCAAGCCTATGGCTAATCCAACGTTGTATCGAAGCTTCCAGGGTGCCCTCCAATATTTGACTCATACACACCCCTACATTTCTTATATTGTCAACTATTTAAGCCAGTTTCTACATCACCCATCCATGACACACAGGCAAGGAATTAAAGGTGTTCTCCGATATCTCAAAGGCACCATCGAGTATGGCTTATTTCTTCCCAGCTTCTCTCATTTGTCTATCACACCTTACACAGATGCTGATTGGGCATCTAATGTCGATGATCGTCGATCAGTTGCTGCTCATTGCTTGTTTCTTGGAATATCCCTTGTTTCGTGGTCATAAAAAAAACAAAATGTCGTGGCCAGGTCTAGTGCCCAATCACAGTATAGGGCACTCGCGCAGACTTTAGCTGAGGTCTCTTAGATACAAGCCCTGCTCTCTGAGCTTCATTTACGTACACGATCGATTCCATTGATTTGGTGTGATAATGTACGTGTTATTTCCTTGGGAGCCAACTTGATTTTTCATTCTCGAAGAAAGCATGTTGAGCTTGACATCCATTATGTTCGTGACAAAGTACTAGCCAAGACCATTGATGTTCGCTACATTCTCTCGTCTGAGCAAGTAGCTGATGGCCTCAATAAAGCGTTACCAGAGTCTTCATTCACTGATATGCGAATCAAACTTGGTGTGATTCCATCGCCCTCTGGGACAATATAGAATGAAGAAAGAAAAGAAACTTTAAATAATAGGAATTGTACTACTCTATTTTGTTTGTTTGTATTAGTTGTCTCTGTGTATATTTGTGGCATTATTCTATTGGCGAACATACTGTATAATTTGTTAGCCTGTCCATTACATAAGGAGGCCTTGTTCCTCAATAATCAATACAACAATATTACAGATCAGTTTTTTCTCCTTCGTCGTCCTCTCGTCTTCTACTTGTGAACTTGACTACTTCATACATGTTAGCTAACTGCAACTTGTATAAATTGGTGACCAATATACTTTAAATAAATTTGGAAGTTATTCATATTCATTTGACTTTGTGATTATTCGTTTTCGTTTGAGTTACAATTAGAATCTCTTAGTTTAGATTACAAATTTTTTCATCAAGTTGTTAAATGGATTTTGGACAACGAAATCAAGAAGGAAAAGAAAGACAATCAAAAAGAAAAGAAGAATCCTTTAGCTTCTATTACAATTTTTTTCATCAAATTCTTGTTAAATGAATTTTGGACAATATAGAATGAAGAAAGACAATCAAAACTAAAAAGAAAAGAAAAGAGGAGAGCTGTGGGTTGAAGAGAGGAAGCTTGTGAAAAGATAAAGGATGGGAGATGAAGGAGAGAGAAATAATTTATGAGTGAGAACATTTCATCTAACACCAAAATAATTTACCATTTTTTATAGTTTAGAGATTAAATTTATAGATTCGGTAGCGGAGGAATTAAATCAAACAAACAATAAAATCTTGGAATCAAAATTAAACAAATAACAAAGCTTAAGGATCAAAAATTGACCATAACAAAATCTATAGACTAAAATTGAACAATTGAAAGTCAAAGAATCAAAATGAATCAAAATTGTATTTTAACAAATAAAATATATATGGTGATTAAAATGATTGAAGTAAGACTTGCAAATCTTAATAAGATTTGAGAAAAGTTTGATTCCCAATATTTAAAAAAATTATATTAAATCATAAAATTAGATTTTTTTTTTTTCACAAATTAGTTTTGGTTGATTTAGTTAAAATTATTCTGATACATAAGAATTAAGCTTTTTGATTAATTGTGGTTTAACATAATTTAATATATATGAGAGCAAGAAATTCTTAGTTCTAGTCTCTTCCTTTCCTCTCAATTAAAATTAAATTTTACTTATAATTTATTTCTATAATTTCTAAGCTATGATGAGGAGTATCAAATTATTATAATTAAATCTATTTTAAATCACATATTTAAACTTTTAAGATGATTAGTGGTTTAATACAATTCTTTTAAATTGATAGATAATTTAATACAATTCAATAATCAATAATAAAAATGAAATAAAAGTATTTGTCAAGCAAAGGAAAAAAAAATGGAGCGAGTGGATGTCAGCATCTATGAATGTGCACGTTGAAAAATAAAACATCACGTAATGCATGGTCATGCATGGAAGGACTTATGAAAAAAAAAAAAAAAGAGAGAGAGAGAGAGAGAAAGAGAGAGGCAGAGTGTGAGCATCATTGATTTGGGGCACGAAAGATTTGAACTTTGTCCAACTGAAAGGCGAGTTGTATCTTAAAAAAAAAACCAATGGTCTAAGTGTTGGAAAAAACCTTCTCTAATAACCGCACGAATAAGCAGAAAATAACCAAGAAATTAACCGAAACAACAACAAAAAAAAAAAACACAAGAATTTACGTGGAAAAAATCCAAAACCAAAGAAAAAACCACGGACAGAAAGAACTTTCACTGAAAAATTGTTACAATCACACAGAATTTTCTCCCCGATCCAATACATAAACATTCTCTTCTTCAAAGTTTATATTACTCAGACTCTTTGCCCTACTCTCCACAAGAGAATACAAAAGGAATTTAACTAGAGTTAGTACACAAAGGTTAGAGTGCTTATGACTTGGGATGCTTTGAAACCAAAGCCACATGCTCATTTTATAGCGCTTGGAGCACATCACTTCCTTGCTTCTTTCTGATGTGGGATAATTCACTTCTAATATTTTGTCAAAAACCCAACAAATTTCACCTTGGCGATATATTTGAAGAGTCCACATTTGCAGTTGCAACATTGTCTTCACTGACAATCATAATCCTCAACTCTGAGAAATATATCCTACTCCACCATAAAAGTAGACCATTTGAAATCTCACATTCCAAGATTTTTCTTCTTCGTCACATGTCGATACACCTTGCTGAGCATTATGGTGCAACTTCCACCTACTTGGCTTACCAAGAAGTTCTTCAGCCCCCGACATAACTTTCACCACACACCTTGCATAACCGCAAAGCCAATGCCCGTGTGCAAACTTGTGGAACCGCTGACATCACATCCTCTATCATGGTAAAACGGACATACCATAAGGATGATTTATTTCTTTCTTCAGAGAGATTCACCATCTGCTCTAGCAAGAGAGACCACGTCAGCATCTGAACCCGTGCCCTTTGCGAACTTGCTCTGTTAGGATAACTTTCTTTCATGTGACCAGTCTGTCCGCTCTCCGAGTAATCTTTCTTCTTAGAGCATGTACTGAAACCACCTTTAGACTCGACTGGATTATGATCACCACCTAATCTTTTTATTTTAGAAGCATCACACCTTGATCTTCTCTTCAAATTCTTGCATGATCTATATTGTATTAACACATCTCGAACTTGCACTTGCCACAAGTTGTCGACCATCATTTCATCAAATTTCTCCACATCAATCTTCACTACACTCGTAAAGTTTGACATATCAGCTTAACTCCTAGTAAATCAACAAATAGCAAACAAGACTATCTACCCAGTTGTGTTTCAAGATTTCTTTTCTGATTTGGAAACTCAGACAAAGCTGCAACCACAGAGCTTATTACTCAGAAATTTAAAAAACCACAAACCTAAAGCTCTAATACCACTTGTTGGGAAAAACTCTTCCCTAATAACCGCATGAATAAGCAGAAAATAACCGAGAAATTAATAGGAATAACAACAAAAGAAAACACGAGAATTAATGTGGAAACTCCAAAATTGGAGAAAAAACCACAGACAGAAAGAACTTTCACTATGTGAAAAATTGTTACAATCACACAGAATTCTCTCCTCGACCCCAATACATAAACACTCTCTTCAAAGCTTATACTACTCACACCCTTTGCCCAACTCTCCACAAGGGAATACAAAAGAAATTTAACTGGAGTCAGTACACAAACTTAAAGTGTTTCTGACTTGGGATGCTTTGAAACCAAAGCCACATGCTCCTTTTATAATGCTTGGAGCACACCACTTCCTTACTTCTTTCTGATGTGGGATAATTCTTTTCTAATATTTTTCCATAAACCCAACACTAAGAAACCATAATCATTATTTAAAACCATAAAAAAGAAGCAAGAAAAGAGAGAGAATGAAGAACAAAAAAAGAAAAACTCAAAATTCAAATTCAAATTTACCTCGAAAGAATTAAAGCCAAGATTGGCGGCCTTCCCTTCATACAGATTTCATGTTTTCTTTGACTAATACACTCAAATCAATTTCCTTATTGTTGCTGCGACTCTTCCCATATTACAAAATAATTAGTCCATATGATATATTTTTTGTAACCATAATTTCATTAAACTAAAAGCAATGTTATGACAAATGTATCAATTTATTTCACTAGAATGAGATCTTTGAGCAAAGTCATTCAACCTAAATACTAATACTAATCTGTTGCAAGTACAAGAAAACGGCATTATACTATGTATAAACAGCTTATCAAAACGGTTTTTGTAACAAGCTTTCAATTACGTACCTAAGTTTTAACCACCTAAATTTCTACCTAAGTTTGTGTAAGTTTTCTTGTACTTCACTAGAACTATAAAAGATGAGAAGCATGTAAGAGAAAGAGTAGCATTGCACATAATCATTGCAAGGAAATAAAGAAGTGTACCTGGTTTCTTCGTGGACGTAAGCTATCTTTTGTCAAACCACGTATAGCATCTTGCACTGCTTTCTCCTTCTCTACTCTTTCTTATAATTCCTTAAATTGTTGTTTTATCTCATAAGCAAAGAAAGAAAACATTTACGAAGTTAAAATCTAATAAGGAAAAAATCACAGAATGAAAAACCTGAAGAAAAAATAACTTACTATTTCGTTAGAGCTTGGAGCAGGGACTTCATGTAGAACCTGGAACACCAAAGTCGACCAAGATAACACAGATTCTGGTATGAAATTGCCAGAATCGCACCAATCTCTAAAAAAGGGAAGAAAATAGATGCGACAAAAGAGAAGAATAGTGAAGATGAAAGGTTTTGTTCAAAAGGTTGGTGTGTATAAACGCGCACTCATGCGTCAGTTTGATCGACAGCGAGCAAGGAGGTGGTGCAATCCTGAGCGTTCGTCTGAACAACCACTTTCATCTTAACCATTTTTCTCCACTCAACATTACACAGTTCAAAAATCTCAGTTTTGTTAGATTTGGTTGGTCTGGTCTGGTTTCTTCAACAGATGAGTTAGGCTTAATACACATAATAATTGCGCTTTTCATATAGCAGACTTGTCACTACAATCATAATTTTGTATCAGAGCTAGTGTT
Organism: Cyclanthera cordifolia; assembly: GCA_037832605.1. Lineage (NCBI taxonomy): Eukaryota > Viridiplantae > Streptophyta > Magnoliopsida > Cucurbitales > Cucurbitaceae > Cyclanthera > Cyclanthera cordifolia. The sequence continues at coordinate 24,056 of JBBMEG010002846.1, read as the reverse complement.
ATCGAGGAAGAAGGTTTGAAGAGTTCAAGAACAGAGGAGTAACCATTCAAGAAAAAAGTTCTTGGTCAAAATTATAAGAGAAATTGTGATCACAAGCAAATGAGAACCAATGATAACTTCAACCAAGTATGAAATTGACAAGTTCAATGGCTCGGGAGACTTTGCATTGTGGGGAAAGATAATCAAGATAATTTTGATGGCCCAAAAGATAGAAAGAGCCTTTGAAGCACCCTCGAAGGAGTCAACTTCAATCACAAAAGAAACAAGAAGGAAATGGAGGATAGCGCAACGACAACAATAATGCTGAATCTTAGTGACTCTGTTTTTTGGCAAATAATGGATGAGGATTCAATTTACAAGGTATGGCTTAAACTGCACTCTCTTTTTTATAAAAAGGATCTATCTAATAAACTCTATGTGGGGGGAAAGACTATTTTCATTTAAAATGAATTCATCCAAGAGTTTGATAGAAAATTTGGATGATTCAAGAAACTTACATCTGAGTTTACATGTTCAGGGGAAAAAACTAAGTATAGAAAGCGAAGCAGCAATTCTCATAAACTCAATACATGATGCATTCAAGGATGTTAAATCTGCGATGAAGTATGGTAAAGACAATGTCAATCTTGACACATTGATCAATGCTTTGAAGTGCATGGAACATGAAATAAAGACTAAAAATAAATCTGGAGAAGGAGCAGAGTAGTTATACTCATAAGGAAAGAATTACTCTAAGAGGCAGAGGTTTGGACAAGACTCTTACAAAGGCTCCAAAGATAGAACGATATTGAAATGTTTCCTATGTCATAGAGAGGGACACTTCAAAAGGGATTGTCTTGAGAAAAGAGATGATTACAAGAAAAAATTTAAAAGGAATTTCTACAAAAAGAATCACTTCAAGAAGAATACCTACTACAAGAAGGACTCTAAGAACAGAAGTAACTTATTTAGTGAGAATAATTAACAGATGCAACTATTGGTAAAAGAGGAACAAATTATGTTGGGTGTTAGCTATTGATAACAATCGACCAATGGAAGAGAAAACTGACAGCAAGGAAGACTGAGTATTGGACTCATAATGTTGACCTCAAACAAGGCATGGTTTCTTGACTATAAATCATAGGATGGAGACTCAGTTTACATGGGGGACAATGACACTTGCAAAGTGATTGGAATTGACTCAGTAGTATTAAAACTCGAAGACAATAGAGAAGTCCTATTGAAAAACGTTATGTATGTACCTAAAATAAGAAGAAATCTCATCTCCCTTGGAATGCTAGATGAATAGGGATGCACATTCATTGGGAATGATGGAAGTCTTCAAATTCTAAAAGAAGGCAAGGAAGTCAAATGTGGGAAAAGACACAAATGGCTTGTATTGTCTGAAAGTTGTGACAACACTAAGCTATGCTTTAGTGGCAGAGTCATCAAAACTTGAAGACTTTGAACTGTGGCATAAAAGACTATCTCATATTAGTGAACATGACCTAAAAGAACTGTCAAGACAAGGGTTGATAACAAACAAAGGAACCAAGAGCTTGAGATTCAGTAAGCACTGTGTATTTGGCAAAGCCAAGAAAATCAAATTCTATAGAGGGAAACATCACACCAAAGAGATACTAAACTATGTTCAGGCTGACCTCTTGGGACCATCATAGACACCTTCTTAGAATGGTGCGAGGTATTTCCTATTCTTAATTTATGACTACTCTAGAAAGGTATGGATTTATTTTCTACAATCTAAAAATCAAACATTCTCTATATTTGTTGATGGAAGACTAAGGTTGAACTTCAAACCTCTAGATAGGTGAAGTATTTTAGGACTGATAATGAACTAAAATTCCTAAGTAATGAGTCCTTATCCTATTGTTCTAAGCTGCAAATAACTAGACATAGGACGGTTCCCTACACTTCTCAACAAAATGGAGTTGCTGAAAGGATGAACAAAACTATACTTGAAAGAGTAAGTGTATGATTTCAGAAGCACATGTTGATGAAGAATGTTGGGCAGAGGCAGTTGCTACGGCTGTTTACACCATCAACAGAAGTTCTAGCACTGCTCTAGAATTCAAAACTCCATTGGAGCGATGGTCTAAGGTACCTCCTAATCTGTCTAACTTAAAGGTTTTTGGCTGCACAACAAATATTCACAAAAGACAGGGAAAGCTGGAACCTAGAGCGATGAAGTGCATGTTTCAAGGCTTTAAACTGTGAGACTTCACAGATAATATATGTTGGATAAACAAAGATGCCAATTTCAAAGAAGATGAATTATATATGAGTTCATTAGACAAAGAAGAGAAGGAGGTCATCATATCCAAAGAGACCTTTAGTCCTAAGGTGAAGCTACTAAGTGAAATTAGTCATCCCATACTAGATTTTCAAATAACAGAGGAACTAGAGGATCTCACAGAATCTCAACAAAAGGTTTCAGAAGACATTGGTTTAAAAGAACAACTTTATGGCACAAACTTTAGAGCACCGAGACCTAGAAGGCGGACTAGACCCCCTTCTAGATATGTCCAAGTTGACTATGTTTAAGGCTTAGCAAATACTGAAGATGGGCCTCAAACGTATAAGAAGTGCTAGCAAGCAAGATAAGCCTAAATTGGTACAAGCTATGAAGAGTGAAATCCACTCTCTAAAGAAAAACAATACATGGTATCTAGTATAACTCTTTAAAGGCAAGAAATCCATTCATTGCAAATAGATTTTCAAAAAAAAAAAAAACCAATTGGGGTAGATGAAGCATTCAAGTTCAATGTTAGACTAGTTGCAAATGGCTTTAAACAAAATGAAGGAATTGACTACAGTGAGATTTTTTCAAATACTATTAGGTATAATAGTATGTGAAAACCTAGAGCTAGAACAGATGGATGTAACCAATGCATTCATTCATGGTTATATAGAAAAAGACCTATGCATGGATCAACCAGAAGGGCTCTTGGAGAAAAGTCAGAAATCCCTTGTATGCAAGCTAAACAGATCTTTATATGGACTCAAACAAGCTTCTAGATGCTGGTATTAGAGGTTTGATGGATTTATACTGAGAATTGGTTTTAAGCGAAGTCAATATGATGCTTTTGTTTATTACAAGAGGACACAATCAGGTAACTATGTATACCTACTACTCTATGTAGATGACATGTTACTAGCTAGGAAAGATTTGGAAGATCTAAAGGAGATGAAAAAGCAACTGAACTTAGAATTTGAAATGAAGGACCTAGGGAAAGCCAAAGTAATCCTAGGGATGGAAATTATAAGGGACGAAAACCTAGAAATATTGTTCCTATCTTAAGGGATTTATGCTAAAAAGGTTATATCCAGGTTAAACATGAACAACTCCAAGTCTGTGAGCACTCCACATGCTCAAAATTTTAAGTTGTCAGCTAAGGATTCACCTACAAACTAGGAAGGAAAGACTGCCATGAGCCAGGTACCATATTCTAATGTAACTGGAAGCCTCGTGTACCTAATGATCTGTACAAGACCAGATGTATCTCATTGCTCAAGTTTAGTTAGCAGGTACATATGAAATCTTGAAGAGCGCACTGGGAAACAACTAAATGGGTATTAAGATACCTAAATGGTGCTCACATCAGAGGGCGTCTCTACAAACCCTCTATTATTAACAAACCTGAGTTAAGAGGTTTTATGGACATAGACTATACTGGAGATTTGGATAGAAGAATATTATTATTTGGTTTTGTTTTTCTATTTGGAGACAACCTAATTAGTTGGAAGTCAAACTAACAATTAGTAATGGCACTGTCTACTACAGAAGCAAAGTTCACAACTGCAAGAAAGGAACTTAAAGAAGCTATCTGGTTGAAAGGATTCTAAAGGAACAAGGGTATGCACAAAAGAAGATAAGGTACTATGTGACAATCAAATTGCTATACAGTTAACTTAAAATCAACAATTCCATGAAGGTCTAAACATATAGATGCAAAACATCATTTTGTTCGAGATATGATTGAAGAAGGAACGGTCTCAGTAAGAAAGGTAAAAATAGAAGACAATGCTGCTGATATGCTAACAAAGGCAATGACCAAAGCCAAGTTTAATCATTGCTTAAGTCTACTCAGAGTACCAGACAATTCTATCAACTAAAGAAAGCAAAAAGGAAAAGAAAATCCGGGCATTTCATTCAAGGTGGAAATTTTTTTATGAGAATGACAAATGCATCAATTCATCTCACAAAAATGAGGTCTTTGAGCAAAGTCATCCAACCTAAATACTACTACTTCTAATATGTTGTAAGTACAAGAAAACGACAGTATACCTAAGTTTTAACCACCTAAATCTCTACCTAAGTTTGTGTAAATTTTCTTGTACTTCACTAGAACTATAAAAGATGTGAAGCTTTGTCAAACAACGTATATCGTCTTACACTTCTTTCTCCTTCTCTACTCTTTTTATAATTCCTTAAATTGTTGTTTTATCTCATAAGCAAAGAAAGAAAACGTTTACGAAGTTAAAATCTAATAAGGAAAAAATCACAGAAGCAAAAGCATGAAGCAAAAATAACTTACCATTTCGTCAAAGCTTGGAGCAGGGACTTCATGTAGAACCTGGAACACCAAAGTCGACCAAGATAACAGCAATTTTAGCATGGAATTTCTAGAATCACACCCATCTCTAAACAAGGAAGAAAATAGAGGCGACAAATGAGAAGAACAATGAAGATGAAGGGTTTTTTTTCAAAAGGTTGGTGTGCATAAACTTTTCATTCATGTGTGAGTTTGATCGACAGCGAACAAGAAGGTGGTGTTATCCTTAACATCTGTTTGAACAACCACTTTCATCTCAACCGTTTTTCTTCACTCAGCATTACTCGGGTTTAAGAATCTCGGTTTGGTTTTATTTGGTTGGTCTAGTATGGTTTCTTCAACGGATGAGTTGAGCTTAATACACATAATAATTGGGCTTTTCATATAACAGACCTATCACTACAATCACAAGAAAACCATACTCGGTCAAATCACGCTAAGTAGGGGAATAAAAACCCGACCATCACTACCGTCTCAATCCACTAGTTTGTATATGAGACTTTGCGAGAGAATGACTTACAAAGCAACCAACTCGCTATCATCAAGAATAAGCATCAAGTTAGCTAACTCTTTAGAGATTAATCCAACAACTTTCACACTCACTAAGATACGTGAATCCACTAAAAGGGGGAGGAAAGTTGTGGGTATAATTAGGACAAATGCTTCCATGTATAAAAAAAACCAAACCTTAACAGTCCACAGTCAAACCTTAGACAAAATTAAATATTAGAAAAAGCCCCCACAGGAATAACATAAATCACAACTAAACCGACACCAACAATACAAATTTGTATTCTTTAAGAAAGGTACACCTCTCAACTTTGCTTTTCATCTTCAATCTCCAACAAGGCTCGACCTCACCAACTTCCTCATATTTCCTTATTCCAGATCTTTATCGATCTTCTCTTTAAGACCACGTCCATGCCTCTTATCTTTAACACTATGATTTAATAATGGGAAAATTGCACAAACCACCTTAAGGTAAGGTGTTAAAACAATTAAGTCCTTAAACTTTCAATTTGAGCAATTACCTACCTAAAGTTCGAAAAGTGTTTCAATTAAACATCTTTAAGTTAATTTTAAGAGATTTTGACATTTGTGAAATAGGTAAAATTGTCCATAAAATATTTAGTCTTTCTTTGTCTCTCTAAAAGCCTACAACTAAAGAAATTCACAACTGATGAAAATTTTATAAACTATGAGTTTTTAAAGGGGCTTTTGCATGTATATTTTAAAAAATCACAAATATTTGGTTTATAGCACATTTTGAAACTATTTGCAACTATAACAAGTTTTTTTGGGTTGACTTATTAAAATGACCAAAAAGGCCCTGGCTCAAAAACTGATCGAAGTTGATCAGTCTAGTGATTGAAGTCTATCTGTCTAGTGATTGCAGTCGAGCAGTCCAATGGTTGAAGTCGATTTGTCTAGTGAATGAAAGTCCACTTATTGAAGTCGATCAGTCTGCTGATTGAAGTCGCTCAGTTCAGTGATTGAAGTCAATCAGTTTGGGGATTGAAGTTGATCAGTGTACTGATTAAAGTCGATCAATGCTTTCTATCATTCTCTCAATCGATTCTTTTATTGATTTTATTTCTCTAAATCGATTTCCATAGGACTCTCGGATCTCTCAATCGCCGTCTCTATGTTATTAAACGCTTGATCAGTGCGTATTTTAAAACCTTAAGCGATATAATGCATGTGTTAAGTTATTGAATTCGTTAGTTAAGTGATTGAACTGATTGAAGTCGATCAGTCAAGTAATTGAAGTTCATTAATTATTTCATTGAAGTCAATCAATACACTAATTGAAGTCTATCAATTAAGTGATTGAAGTCTATCAATTAAGTTATTGAATTCAATCAGTTAAGTGGTTGAAGTTGATCAATACACTGATTGAAGTTGATCAGATAAGTGATTAAAGTCAATCAATGCACTAATTGAAGTCTATTACTACACTTATTGAAGTCTACCAGGGGTAAAATTGGAATTACGGGAAAAAATTAAAAGATCTAGTATAAATGAATTTTTGATAAATTTATGCTTCAATTAGAATGTCTCTTACCAAATATGCTACCTACATCAAATTCCCTTTTTTAAATGTGTATATTTGTTAATTAATGAGTATTTTCAATATTATAGTAATTTTCTCAAGAAGATTTTAAAGTTAAAAAATTGAATAAAAAAACATTAAAAAATATATATCTTTATTGATAATTCTTTTCAATGAAATTGTTAAATATTTGTTTGTTTTTTTTTGTTGAGCTACTATTAGTTGTAGCGTTTGAAATTTTCTTTTTAATGTTATATTAATAATTGATGATATTTTATGTCAAGAAAAAAAATGATTCGAATTTTTTTTAATAATTAATCATTTTTTAAAAAATTCTTGTTGAGAAAATCATTATGATACTAAAAGGTCCATTTAATTAACAAATATGCACACATTTAAAAAACAATTAGTTAGAGAGACAAAAGAAAGACTAAATATTTTTGGACAATTTTTCTGTCTTCACACTGTGAAAATCTCTTAAAATTAACGTAAGGGTGTTAGGTGCAACACTTTTCAAACTATTGAGAAGGTGATTGCTCAAATTGAAAGTGCAATGACTTAATTCTTACAAACATCATATTTTAGGATTGGTTTTTGCATTTTTCCCTTTAATAATTGATCACACTACAATATTTGAAAACACACAAATAGTTTGGCAATGTTGGAGAGGCAACAAAAATAAATGTACTTGCAATGTTGGAGAGGCACTTTCTCTCTATTTTTTAAGACAAAATTGATTCTACTTGCAAGGATGTAATTCCTTAGAAATAGTTTGGCGACTTAGTTAGCAACTACAAATCAATATCAACTTTTTTCACCAATGAAAATTGGCTATTAACATGAAAATTTAGGAAATTTGACTAAATCATGTGGATTAAATTAAGAATTATGAAATCGAAATTGTGTAGAGATAAAATCGAAATTGGATTAAGATAAAACGTGTGTACTGTGTTTTGTGTAGTTCTTCTTTTCCTTTTTAGGATATTTATTTAAGTAGTTTGAGATTTATTTAGATTGATTAATTATATGTTGGAGTGAAGTATTCTCAAAAATGTGTTTGATTCGAGTACAAAAAAAAAACACTTAGCTTTGCCAAAAAGAGCGCTAGCTTAGCGACATCAGTGTACACTCAAGGATCATGTAGTCACGAGATTGAATCCACGTACCCCAATGATATAATCTAAAAAAAAAAAAAAAAAACTTATTTTACCCTTTTTTTTTAATCTTTGTTGAGCATAATTAAATAGTTTAATAAATGATTTTTAAAAGAAGTTTAAAAAGTTCGAAAAAGAAAATTTTAAATTTTAAACATCATAGGTCGGTGTACATCTTTATTACATACAAAATACATACCATGACTGTTCCCACATAATTAGATGTGTTATACTTCTTTTTTTTTTAAGTAAAGGATGAGGAGTATTTTACCTCAGCTGTCGTCAAATGTTTTATGACATTCTTTAAGGGTTTTACACCATTTTCTTTGAACATGAACATGTGAAGAGTACTCTCCTTCTACACTGAATATTGATAGCACCAACTTTGGTTCAGTGTACAAAGTTTCCAAAAAATGATAACGGCAACACAACCGATTACATTCTCAAACCCTTTATACAATTCTTGTACATCATGGACCCATTGTACATGTCTTGTACATCATGAACCCAAAGTGATAGTTTTTAATATTCGTTTTGAAGATGGGAAGGTGAAGAGATCTTTAACATTCTTGAACAAAACATACACTCCTCCCTGTTTACACAGTATTTAATAAACAGACACTCTTCTCTCCTGTTAGATCTTTTGAATGAAAAGTCAGTGACTCAAGCCCCACACAAGTGCAAGGCTTCTTGCAAAGACTTTATGTGTTTTTCCCTAACACCCATCTAACAAACTTCAGTTTGGTTAAAACTGAAGTCCAACAAGCTCTCTATACCACCAAAAGCACTAACCACCTAGGCTCTATCCTATGAGCTTGTGTGCTTGCAAGTATATTATCATTTTTCAGTGTGTATAAATAAAGTCGAGGGAACTATGATGTGTAGATGAAAAAGTTGTAATGTACACAAAATTTTAAGGTGCAAATAAAAGTACATTTGGTTGCTCCGTGGACGTAGGCTCGCTATTGAGCCGAACCACGTAAATCGTTTGTGTTGTTCATTCTTTCTCTCTTACTCTTGCATGTTTACATTACTCATTCCAGTTTACAGCAATAGAACATACATAAAACATGGAAGAAGTAAAATGTGGTTAGTAATGTAAACAGAGTTTTTCGGAAAACTTAATATAATTAAGAAAGAAGAACGGAGAAGAAAGAAGTTACCTCTTTGTCATGTTCTGATCTTCGAATCTTCAACAAGAAGTCTCAAGAATCTCAAGACAAGCAACGAACACAACAAGAATTTGCTGGAATCGTCACTGAAGAAGAAATGTTAGTGAGGAAGCAACAATCCAAGCTTTTGAAAGCCTAGATCGTCACTATCACTGGTAAGAAATCAAAACACGGAACAAGAACATCAAAGATCGGCCAAGGTTTGGGATGAAGAATACATCAGAACCCTAGCCGCCTCTAAACAAGGCAAGGTGAGTCAAAATGAAGCAACTCAGTTGAGAGAATGCTTTTATAGCTGAACAAGAAGTGGAATCAATGAGGTGAGCATGCGAGAAGAACCGACAAGGTGACAGGGCAAGGGTGGCAACATCACAGCCATACACTCAACCACTACCATGATGAAATCTCAGCCTTTCATTCAAGAACCGGTTTTTGAATTCGCATTAAGAACCGGTTCATATAATACGTGAACCAATTTAAATTGAACCAAGATAAGTGGACCTTCGTTTAAATTTTAAAATCAGGGCCCTTTTTAAAATTCCTTTTGGGTTTTACTAATTTCTATTTATTCACAATTTGGTATCAGAGCTAAGTTAAGCGAGACAGAGTAGAGCCTGCAAGAAAGAAGAAAAACAGAGTGTTAATTCAAGAAGTCATTTATTGAAGAAAGAGGAAGAACTACTGTGAAGATGACAACATCTACCAAGTACGAGATTTAAAGGTTCAATGGCACAGGAGATTTTTCTCTATGAGCTAAGAAGTTCAGAATCATTCTGATTGCTCAGAAGGCCATAAAAGCCATTGAAGCACCCACAAAGGAGTCTTCTTCTCTGACTGAGGAAAGCAAGAAGGAGATGATAGATATAGTAACTGCAACTATCATGTTGAATATAAGTGACTCAATTTTTCGACAAGTAATAGATGAAGAGTCTATCTACAAGGTATGGTTAAAACTTCATTCACTTTTTGATAAAAATGATTTACCTAACAAGTTGTATGTGAGGGAAAGGCTATTTTTATTTAAGATGAATGCTTCTAAAAGTCTAACTGAGAGTTTAGATGACTTTAAGAAACTAACCTCTGATTTTGCAAGTTCGGGTGAAAAGCTTAGCACATAAAGTGAAGCAGCACTTCTCATTAATTCAATCCATGACACATTCAAAGACGTGAGGATTGCTATGAAGTATGGAAGGGATTGTGTCAATCTTGACACTGTGATTAATGCTTTGAAATATATGGAACTAGAAATCAAAACAGAAAACAAGACAGGTAGAGGGGCTGAGTTGCTGTATTCATAGGGCAAGAACTATTGAATGAAACAGAGATTTGGGAAGGAGTCACATAAAGGGCCAAGAAACAAAGGAGCATTGAAGTGCTTCCTGTGTCACAGAGAAAGCGGATTACAAGAGAAGTTCGAGGAAAGAGTACTATCAAAAGAATTACTCTAAGAGAAATTATTATCAAAAGAAAGACTCTAAACATAGAAGGAATTCTTCCAAAGAGGCCTTTGTCTCAGAAAATGTTGTTGGAGAAAGGGGTTTGAACTATGCCGAAGTGTTGGTTATAGGCAACACTCAGACCATGGTAGAAAGGACTGAATCCAAGGGAGATTGGGTTCTAGACTCAGGGTGCCTATCACATGACCTCCAATAGAGAATGGTTTATTGATTACAAACCATGGGAGGGGGATTCTGTATACATGAGAAACAACCATTCTTGCAATGTTGTTGGAATTGGTTCAGTGGCTCTCAAACTCCAAGACAACAGGAAAAATCTACTTAAAGGAGTTAGACATGTACCCAAAATTAGGAGAAATCTAATTTCATTGGGAATGCTGGATGAACAAGGTTGCTCATTCATCGGCAGCAGTGAGGGCCTGAGAATCCTAAAGGATGGAAGAGAAGTTTTATGTGGACACATGCACAATGGTCTCTACTTTTTGAAAAATGTTGAGAGACTAAGTCTTGCTTTGATGGCTCAACCCTTTAAACTTGAAGGACTAGAATTGTGGCACAGAACTGTCACACATCAGTGAACAGGGTCTGGCCGAACTTTCAATGCAAGGTTTGATTCAAAGCAGTGGAGTCAAGAGACTGAGGTTTTGTGAACAATGTGTTCTTGGAAAAACCAAAAGGGCAAAGTTCTCAAGAGGGGAACATAACTCCAAGGATATACTTGAATATATCCATGTTGATCTGTGGGGACCAGCACAGACACCCTCTTAGAATGGTGTCAGGTACTTTCTTTTCCTTATAGATGACTATTCCAGGAAAGTTTGGATTTATTTCTTATGTAAAAAAGGACAAACTTTCTCTAAATTTGTGGAGTGGAAAACTATGGTGGAATTACAAACATCTAGGTTGATAAAATATCTAAGAACTGATAACAACCTAGAATTTTTGAACTGTGATTTGGTAACTCTTTGTTCTAAGATGGGGATAACTAGACACAGAACCATTCCATACACACCTCAACAGAATGGGGTGGCTGAAAGGATGAACAGAACCATTCTAGAAAAGGTCTGATATTTATTGTCAAGAGCCAAAGTGATTGAGGAATTCTGGGCTGAAGCTGCATCCACTGAAGTTTACACTATCAAAAGGAGTCCAAGCTCAGCCATTGAGTTCAGAACTCCCCTTGAAAAGTGGTCTAAGATACTTCCTGACTTATCTAACCTTAGAGTTTTTGGGTGTACAACATATGTTCACATAAGACAGGGAAAGCTAGAACCTAGAGCCTTGAAGTGCATGTTCCTTGGCTATCCTGAGGGGTCCAAAGGGTTCAAACTTTGGGACTTCACTAACAGGAGATGCATCATCAGTAGAGATGTAGTATTCAAGGAGCAAGAGTTCTACATGGATTTCACTACAGAGGCTGAGAAAAAAAGTTCCAAACTTGTTGGAAGCTCAAGTCCTAAGGTGGAGGTGGTCAGAGAAGTAAGCTATTATAAACTACTTGAAGATAGAGAAGAAACTGACGATTTATCAAGAACTCCTCAGGAGAGGACTAACACTGCTCAGCAAATAGAGGATCCTACTGGCTCAGCCTTCAAAGCTCAAAGGCCGAGAAGATAGGCCAGGATTCCAGCCAAGTTTGCTCAAGCTGACTTTGCTAAGAGTTTAACTGCTCTTGAAGATGATCCACAGTCCTATAAAGAAGTACTTTTGAGTAAAGACAAATCCAGATGGCTAGAGGCTATGAAGAGTGAAATGCACTCACTGAAGAAAAACAGAACTTGGAATCTTGTGGTTTTACCTAAAGGAAAGAAAACTATCCCTTGCAGATGGATTCTTAAGAGAAAACCTACTGGTTCTAGAGATGCTGTTAATTTCAAGGCAAGACTAGTTGCAAAGGGTTTTAGACAAAAGGAGAGAATTGACTATAGTGAAATTTTTTCACTAGTGGTCAAACACACTTCCATCTGAAATTTGTTGGCCATAGTGGCCTGTGAGAATCTGGAACTAGAACAGATGGATGTTACAACAGTTTTTCTCCATGGTAATCTAGAAGAGATTACCTACATGCATCAGCCGGAAGGTTTTGAAGAAAGGAAAACAGACACATGGGTTTGTAAACTGAATAGGTCACTCTATGGACTCAAACAGGCTCCTAGGTGCTGGTATAAAAGGTTTGATGAATTCATTCTTAAAATTGGTTTTTCTAGAAGTAACTTTGATGCTTGTGTATATTACAAGAAGTCAAAGACAGACAGTTACATCTACCTATTGCTATATGTGGATGATATGCTTCTAGCTGGCAAACTACTGGAAGACCTAAAGGAACTAAAGGTACAACTAAGTTCTGAATTTGAGATGAAAGATTTGGGAAAATCTAAAGTAATTCTAGGCATGGAAATCAGAAGAGACAGAGCTCTTGAGACTTTGTTTCTATCACAGAAGTCCTATACTGAGCAGGTGTTGGCTAGATTCAACATGAGCAGCTCAAAACCTGTGAGTACTCCTTTAGCACAACACTTTAAACTATCAGCTAAGGACTCACCTTCAGATCATGAAGGTAAGACGACCATGAGTAAAGTTCCCTATTCTATTGCTACTGGAAGTCTAATGTACTTGATGGTTTGCACTAGACTAGATTTATCCTACTGCTCAAGTCTAGTCAGCAGGTTCCTAGGAAACCCTAGAAAGGCCCATTGGGAAGCTACAAAGTGGATACTAAGGTATCTTAATGGAACCAGAGACAGGGGACTACTATACTTAAAACCTAAATCTCACAAACTGGAACTTCTGATTTGTGGACTCTGACTATGCTGGTGATCTAGACAAAAGGTTGTCCTCAACTTGCTATGTGTTCCTAGTTGGTGGCAATATAGTTAGTTGGAAGTCTAACTTACAGTTTATTGTTGCTTTGTCAACCACAGAAGCAGAATTCATTGTTGCAACTGAGGCAGTCAAAGAAGCTATTGGCTTAAAGGAATCCAAGGAGAGCTGGGTTTTTTACAAGATGAAGTTGTCCTATTCTGTGACAACCAAAGTGCCATACACCTAACCAAGAATCAACAATTTCATGGCAGGTAAAAACGCATTGATGTTAAACATCATTTCGTACGAGATCTGATTGAAAGAAGGAGTTGTAAAGGTGGAAAAAGTTGGGACTGAGGATAATGCTGCATATGCACTAACCAAAGTAGCGACCAAAGCCAAGTTTGACCACGGCCTTAGTCTATTTAGAGTAGTAGACCTTTCTGCTCTATGAAAGAACATAGGATGAGAGCAAACCATGTATTTTTCATTCAAGGTGGAGAATTGTTGGATCTTTTGAATAAAAAGTCAGTGACTGAAGCCCCACACAAGTGCAAGGCTTCCTGCAAAGACTTTATGTATTTTTCCCTAACACCCATCTAACAAACTTCAGTTTGGTTAAAACCGAAGTCCAACAAACTCTCTATACCACCTAAAGCACTAACCACCTAGGCTCTATCCTATGAGCTTGTGTGTTTGCAAGTACATTATCATTTGTTAGTGTGTATAAATAAAGCCGAGGGAAATATGATGTGTAGATGAAAAAGTTGTAATGTACACAAAATTTTAAGGTGCAAATAAAAGTACATACATGTTTGGTTGCTCTGTGGACGTAGGCTCGCTATTGAGCCGAACCACATAAATCGTTTGTGCTGTTCATTCTTTCTCTCTTACTCTTGTATGTTTACATTACTCATTCCAATTTACAACAATAGAACATACATAAAACATGGAAGAAGTAAAATGTGGTTAGTAATGTAAATAGAGTTTTTCGGAAAACTTAAAATAATTAAGAAAGAAGAACTGAGAAGAAAGAAGTTACCTCTTTGTCATGTTCTAATCTTCGAATCTTCACCAAGAAGTCTAAAAAATCTCAAGACAAGTAACGACCACAGTAAGGATTTGCTAGAATCGTCACTGAAGAAGAAATGTTAGTGAGGAAGCAACAATCCAAGCTTTTGAAAGCCTGGATCATCACTATCACTGGTAAGAAATCAAATCACGGAACAAGAACATCAAAGATTGACCAAGGTTTGGGATGAAGAATACATCAGAACCCTAGTCGTCTCTAAACGACGCAGGGTGAGTCAAAATGAAGCAACTCGGTCGAGAGAAGGCTTTTATAGCCGAACAAGAAGTGGAATCAACGTGGTGAGCATGCGAGAAGAACCAACAAGGTGACAGGGCAAGGGTGGCAACATCACAGCCATACACTCAACCACTACCATGATCAAATCTCAGCCTTTCATTCAAGAACCGGTTTTTTAATACACATTAAGAACCGGTTCATATAATACGTGAACCAATTTAAATTGAACCAAGATAAGTGGGCCTTCGTTTAAATTTTAAAATTAGGGCCCTTTTTTAAATTCTTTTTGGGCTTTACTAATTTCTATTTATTCACATCTCCCGTTTACACAGTAGAGATTGACTAGAAGCACCATCAATTCCGTTGAAAATGTGGCACCAGATAAACAACTTTGATTACGTTTGGGATCTTATTGTACATCAAATGTACATGACAATAGGAAGGGAAGAAATATTTAATTGTTTGTACAAAACATACTCACATCCTCATTTTCACACCAAATATTGACTATAAGCACCATCAATTCTGTCCAAATCTGGCGCTAGATAAACGCAACTTATTACGTTTATGAATGCGTATATTCACTATACACCACGAAAACAGAACTGATACATCTCTAGTAGATTAATTTCACAACTCTCACTAGCTTCATCAATTTTTGTGTTGGAGAAGAATGACGACATCCATGTTGTCCATTCAATATGATCAAGTAAACTATCTCCCTAAAATTTTCAGGGAGCTCAACATGTACTCCGACTCGGGTGATCGACAATCAACAACCATTTGGGGAGAGTTTTTGATCTATCAATCTCATAATCATGGTGGAAGTAGGCATGAAAAATTGCACGATTTTCTTCAAGAATGTCTTCAATCTGTCTTGAATCCTACAATGCAGTTGATTACTTCGATGAGAAAATCAAACACATTAATTATACCTAACACTTTAGCAATGGCGAAGTTTTAATTTTTGACCGGGAAGACTCATTAACATAAAAAAGGTTTAGAGTTGTGAATTACATTATTGATGAAGATTTATGAAGAAGTATCCAAGATCTTAGGAGAGTTTAAAAAATATATAATTTATGAAAATTGAAAAACAAAAAGTTGGTTAGCTTGAGATAATTATTCCTTGCATATAGGACTGATAGGGTGATTTAATTGGATTTATTTTTTCTATTTAATAATAAAATTAAAAACCATCTTGGATATTTTTGGAAATTAAATCTCTCTACCCCAAAACCTAGTCATTTACTACTAATTCTTGTTTCGCTATGTATTTATCAATGCTATGGCATCTACAAGCTTTGGGCCTAGGTTTCTTTTTTGCCCATTTATCTAAGCGCACCCCATTTTCAATTATTTTTGTAAAAAAAAAAAAAAGGATAATTAGAAGAATGTCTAAAATTGAGAAACTAATTAAGAGAATGACTAGTTTTTTTGAACTTTAAATTTATATCTAAAATTAATTTTCGAATTAAAATTATTAAATAAAGAAAATAAGCTTGACAATTATACCCCTCACAACCTATATAGTTTTTTTTACATAAATAAATTAAATATGATTTGGTAACCACAAATGCAACAGACAATGAGATATTTTGACCAATATAATCAAATATTTAATTCAATGTTTTCAATGAGAAAAATACATTAAATCTTACTCTTTTAAATTTAAATTTTAATCCGATAATTGTGTAAGGTACACACCCTGATATATGCACCCCAAGTTTTCTTCCTTACAATTTAAAGATTAGTTTTAGACTTATCGAGACTTCCGGGAATTTTATTTTGAATCAAAATTGCTTGGTGGAGCTTAAACCCTAAAGGGGTAAAGATGGAATTAAAAATTTTAAGCTAAAATGTCAATTTTAGCCCTAGGGGCATTTTAGTAAATTTTTAGGGACTTTTTGGAATTATATATAAGGACAAAAGACACTTTTTCAGGTTTTCAAAACCCAAATCATTAGTCGTCGCTCCCTTTTTCTCTCATTTTTTGAGAATTCTGAAACCAAGGTCATCTTTTTCTATAACCGCGGACAAACTCTGACGTGCCCAATCATCGCAGCTCAGATTTTAGTGTGTCGTCGATAGATTTAGTGGCCAATCATTGTTGCAGCGCCGCCGACCGTCAGCACAGAAGTTAACACTATTGGATCTCGTGCTTTGTACGACATCTTTGCCCGCGAAAATGAGAAGCAAGGCGTCAAAGAGAGATTGGTCGTGGCTGCCCATTTTTCGTGCCGACGACTGCAGCTGTCAACGCCGCCGACAATAGAATGCCACATTAGAGATTGGCTCCTCTGGACCAGCCACCACCAATCTTTGTAGCTTCGGATTGGTTGACACTACTCCGAACCTGACGCTTTTCCAAGCCTGTTGTCAGCGCTTTCCGAACCAACCTCCGTCTCTCCTATTGTGTTACGTGTTGCGGAACAAGTAGGAATTATCACATGCACGTTAGATCCACGCGCCACCACCGATCACTATTCATACCACTATTCTGGCCACACGCCGCCGACGGTCACCAAAAAATTTCAAAATATTTATTTTAGGTAATTTCGATGCTCCGAGTCCGTTTATGATAGTTTAAAGGCTAATTTTGACTTCTTGACCCTATTTTGACCAGATTGAGTTGGCGAGATGTCTAGGAGTCACGGTTAGGTATTCTTAAGCGCATTTAGTGGAAATCGGCCAAAGTAAGGGAATCATACCTTAACTTGGGTTTTAATGGATAGTTATATGCATGTGTAGGTTGAATTGAGAGAAATTAAATGATGTCCTGAATTGTTTTATGTGAACATTACTTGTCGTGATGTTTTGATGTTATTTCCTTGTGATGTTTGAATAATAATGCCATGCCATGTTTATAATAGAGTATGTAAATCTCATTCGAAAACCCATATTAAGACCCGGGTTGGCTTAGCCCTTATAGGATTTCCCTGACACTATTAGTTATAATAGACCCGGGTTCGCTTAGCCTTACTAGGGTTGTCCCAGTACTACTGCTTATTAAATTCAGCGGTTGATTCATGCATTTATTACAATTTATCGTATTTATGTTTATACTGATCCTAAGTTAAGGATCCTTACTAGGTTAAATAAACTCATCCATTTTCTCTGCGGCATCCACAAGTAGGCATGAGCTTTATCACGATGGCTGATCTAAAGCTGTAGAGACCATGGGTCTGTCTAGTCTTTTACTTTCTTGCATCTTTTGGATTTCTCTCATAATTACATGGATTTTCTAGAAAACGCATGCTTGCTGCTATCTTACTTGTTGAAGTGTTTTAGGAACAGGGTACCTTGTTTTGATTGATTTATGAACTATACATTGACTAATTTATTTGAAGCATTTACTCAGCATGTCTTAAGTTTTAAAGGTTGCTTTACTCTTGCATCTAGGGTGAAGGCCTAGATGGCCTAGATCGGACCCTTGTTAGGGTCGAGCCTTTACAACGTATCTCTACATACCCCCAAAAGATTTATAGAAATTTTAGGGGTAATGAATATATAATAAAAAAAATACAATGTATAAGACACATCTGCATCTAGCGAGCCATGCATTCGTGAAATTGTTACATTTGAGTGTGAATATCATTAAACAAAATACCCGAAATTACTTTGAACAAAAACAAAACCTCATTCGATATTGCAAAAGATAATTTGAGGAGTCTTCGAAAATCTCAGAGATAAACAGCCCATCTCTCACTAATTTGAAGCCTCAATTGATCGTCATGTGCTCATTCATGTTGTGAATTCTAACACATTCGTTGCAAGTCCGGTCAACCCCTCCAATCAAGCTCCATGTCATTGCCGCCCATCAGCATTCCCACTTACCCATGGTGTATGAACTTCTAAAATTTTTTGTTTTATAAGGTATAGTGTTTTAAACCTTACACTCAAGTGAAATTCCTATTTTCAAGGGATTTTGTTTCCCTTACTATATTGGCTATTTTTTAATTTTTTCTTTTAATTATAATTAATTCTTGGCTTATGTTTTCATTATGTATTCGTATGTACAACAATATATGTATATTATGTTGGGTTGTGCCCTAAAGGCCTAGTAGTTTGTATATTTAAAAACGAACATTTAATGTCATTTTCAGTTATTAATAAAAGTTATTATCTTTTTATATTTGTTTAATTAATATTTAAACGTCATTCAACCTTATCACATTAAGTAGATTAATGTCGATAAACCCTTGGTTATTAAAATGAACACTTTGACAAGTATGTAGGAAATACAAGTGGATCTAGTTCCAAGTTTATAACCTAAATTGTCTACACTATTTGGACTAACGCTAGGGTGCCTAAGTCATGGTGACACTGTGTGTGCGGCCCACGTTGCAATAGTTGCAAACAACCTGATCCAGGTTATTTATAAGGAGACATGTGAGTGGGGGCGCGTATGCAAAAACTTCTTTTTGCATATGATTGGATCAAAAGTTTTATGATAGAGCTAGTAATTCTGTTATAGACTCGTATCAACTACTTCACTAAGGATGATCGTATGTTGATGTTATCTTAATCTTGAGTAGGTTGCGAACTCCTGCTTTATGAAAACGTTCTTTGATTAATTGCATGGGTGTGACCAGTCAAACAACACTAGATCAATAAGCCTTCCACGTTCAGGATTGTCGAAGTGAGTAACTGGAAACGCAACGTCACAAGAAGAAAGTCACGCCTTCCCTAATATTGTGGAAGATGTAGAGTTGTTCCCTTAAGAACTGAATCTAGGACTTGAACAAATCGTACCAACCTCTCATTGACCCGAGGGGACACTGATTTATAGTCTGACTATAAACAGCTTGTTCATTAGAGGAATCAGTGGTGCTTAAGGAGAAAGATGTAATTACATGGGTAGAATGGATTTGTTGTCCCAGCTGTGAATTACGAACAAGCTCGTGAAGGATCATACAGATGACCAATTATATCTGAAGACGTTAACTTGTCCTATAGTGTGAGAGAGTTCAACACATGCCTTTAGTGGAATAAGGCTAAAGTTAACGAGCAGGGATTAGATCTGAAGTCGTTGTAACTTTTAATCTATAGGTCCACCGGTCCCCGGGCTAGCTCAATTGTCGGTACACTGTTTCATTAGATAATGAATTTGAAAAGTTCAAATTAATTATGTTGGACATAATTGATAGGAGTGTTAAGTTTAATGGATAAACTTAACTAATCAATATATTGGATATATTAATTCGATATTTTGGATAAATATTAATAAGGATAAATTAATTTATTTGATAAATTAATTATAAATAATTATTAGATAATTATTGAGAGAACTCAGCTAATAATATGTTGGACATATTAAAGTTTAAATACTTATTGGATAATTATTTAAAGCATAACTATAATAAATATGTTAGACATGTTTGATTAAAAAATATTGGATAATTATTAAATGGAGAATATTAATTAAATATGTTAGGCATATTAATTCAATAAATAATTATTAGATAATTATTATTTGTAGAAAAATTAATATATTGAATATATTAGTTGTAGAAATTTATTTATTATAATATATTGGATATATTATGGAGTTGAGATTTATTAGATAAATATCAATTAAAAATAAATAAAACTAATTTAAAGATTCACTTTTCTACTATAAATTGAAGGTTTTGTAGGTCTTCATTCTCATCTCACTCAATTGATAGTAATTCTCAAATAGAGAAAGCTCTCTGCAAATGAGTTCTCTTTTTCTTCTTGAGAAAAATACTTTCAAGCTTCAATCTCTAAAAAACTTCCCACCAAGCACTGAGTGAAACATAGAAGACATAGCGTCGAAGATTGAAGAAGACTAATCAAGAAGATCTAGAGATTGATCGTGATCCTACTCAGCAGGTTCAGGGCAATGACTGTGATCCTCTCTAACATAAAGACCTGCTAAAGTTGATCAGAGGCGTCAACCATGGTGAGTTTTTATGTACAACATGTCATCACCTATGGTAAATTGCATGTAGATTAATTGGATTAATCTAAAGTTAATTAATGTGAATTTTTTTCATTCACACGCTTCCACCGTATTTAAATGCATGCTTCTACCCCACAATTCTCAACGTGTTAAGCATGTCAACACTTGGATATGTACTTGTATGTACAATGACTTTCATGTGTAATCAACTAATATCTAACTGTTGAAAGTTGGCATCGTTTCTCCTCTCGTAAAATCCTTGCATGAAATCTCTGATCTATTCAAGCAATGAGATGATTAGTAACTCATGCGCATAGACCAAGCATGCGTTTAGCTCTCCGAGACATTCGTAGTTATAAGGATATAATGAGCATTACACGGTATATACTAATAAAAAGTTACCCTACCGTGTGATGTAATGCCTAAGTGTTCAGGACATCATTGTGTAATGCACACTATTTGGTACTGCATGGTATACAATAACAATAAGTGAACCGAATGCTATTATCTTGAATACTACTATGTAATTGTCTCAAATATTATTATGTACTGCAAACTAATGTTTATCGCATGGTATATACTAATAAAAAGTTATCTTAATACTACCGTGTGATGTAATGTACAATTGTCAACGACACCATTAAGTAATGCTCTATATTAGGTAGTGCATGGTATATAGCATAACAAGTGAGCCCTAATGTTATTATGTGAGGTAAGCAAGGACGGTACGTGCCTATATAGTCTGTAAGCCAGGACAATTATATACTTGGATTTTTTTCAATCAGCTTGGTTGTAAACTTATCAAGGAATGTATATAAATCTTTCGGCTTACCTCTCATAAGTTCAAGTGTCTCCTCCTTGACTTTCATGGCTTTGTAATAACTTATGTTGACACCATGGTTAACTTTTGCATGCTAAATAACATCCCCAAGGGTACATGATGGCTTATTGTTGTATTGAATCACGTATTCAGCGTACCCTCGTACTATTATGGGAGTGGCCTGCATGTGTCGGTCCCAAATAATGTCAGCCAGGCATATGTGGGCTAACCATCCACAGGTTACCCCTTGAATATAGACGTGCGAACGTACCAGTTACAACCCTCATGAATGCATATTGCAGTGAACTGTTTTAGGCTAGACTTAACATTTTTAAACTTACGGGGTTTGATAACTCTAGATTAGAGAATTAATTAAGTCATTAGTTTAATGCAATTCTAAGTAATTGTGAAAGAAGCTAAGGACTTTTTAGACTTAGATTAGCTTTAAGTAAATAATAGTCAGTAAAATGCGATGATGATGGTATTGGAGTTGGATTAGGAAAAATTAGCAAAATGTCATATTTTTAGAATAATAATACAATGTTGAACCTTTAATAGAGCGATCTTAAGTCTCGCTAAGATATTGGTACTTGAACAGGAAACGAAAGTGTAATAAGCTTCAAATGCAGATTTCAATGTGATGCGTAGCGAATTGCAATATTCAAAGATTAGCAGATCAAATTTCAACCAAAGCAAGAATTTGAAATTCGCTGCCACAAATCTCACCAACTCTTATTCAACTATTTTCGAGCAGAGTCAACCCCAACTTTCTCGTATAAAATGTAGCGATAAGGAAGGCCTGAGTACGACTCTTGGTGCCTATGCAATTCACTAAGCGTAGAGCATTCTTCAAACGCCATTCTGGTGTTTTCTCTCATAGATCCACCTTGGTTCTGCTGATCTTTCATGAGTTTTCCCTCTTAGAGGCAAAAGGTTCAAGTTCGAGATCTTTAAGTGACAGCAGGACTCCAAATCTGGAACTGACACCTTATAATAAACTATCACTTTCTTAGTTTGATATTAATTGTTTTAGGTTATGTTGTTCTTTTAAGTTTTCATTTCAAAATTTATATTGTATGTTTGTTCTGTGATTGCACTTCTGATTTTGAGTTCCTTTTTAATAAAGTGTTTTAAGATTGTCTAGTTAATTTATTCTCTGCCAATATTCACTTATGTTAAATGGATTCCTTAAAAATATTAAAAGAAGTTATGTAATTAGTATTATTTAAGATAAAGGAAGATGTAGTGTTATTTTATTTGCATTGGTTGGCTGAAAATCCATTGAATGCATTCGTAAGGTTTACTTTGAGAGAGGGAGCATTGAGAGAACCATCAACCATATTTATTAGGTCAACTCTAAGATCTCTTAGATGTTTAGGAAGAAGTTAGGGATAATCATCTCACAAGAGCACATGAATTACTAAGTTTATTTATATGAAGGCATTTCGAGAGAAAGCCTTAGCATTAGTAAGTGTAGAGCATCCTTCTTACCATCATTTACTTTAATGCAATGCTAATCGCATTTCTAAACTTAACCTTAACAATTTAGTTAACTTATACATTTATACTAAACATAGAAGTAAACCCAAAACCAACTACATTCCCTTTACTTCCAGTTTGAATCTTAAATTAATATCTTTTGATGGTGAATTAATAATTTATTTTCATGTGGAGAATGATATAAATATACTTACCACTATTAACTACGTATACTTGCATAATACGACTCATAATGCGTGTAGCATTGTAATGAACCATTCATTTAGAATTAATTAAGCTAGAAGTTAGTACACACTCAACCGTCGTCATTTGGCTATGATTAGTGCTAGCGTCACTGTGTAGTGCTGCGAGCGATGAAGAAGGCAGTTTTGGCAGCGACAATGAGTCTTCCTCTCTCTTTCTCTTTTGTTCCTTCTCTATATGAATGTGATATGAAAGTACGCTTCTTTCCAACCCTTGTTGTTAACAACAACTCTTCTTATTTACAAATTGGCCCAAAAACAACATGGAATTACCAGATAACCTATATTTCTTCATATTTGCAAACATGCCCCATGGATAGATTTACTAAAATGCCCTTCTGATAGGAACTATATATTAACCCAAACCGACTTAGGGAGACAGTTAAAAAATCATACCTAAAAGGTCGTAACGAAAATGTGGGTCGTGACATAAAGCAAGAGTAAGACAAAGTATCATTAAAAAAATATTTCTTTTATACACATGAATCATGTGAGTTTCTTATCAAACTTTTTGAAATGATAAAATTATCTGAACAACTATTACATAACATAAGCCCATATATGGATTTTTGAAGATGAAAAATCAAGTGTTCATCACTTTTTCTTTTTTCTTTTTTGTAACAGGAGTTGTTTCATGAATAGGTTTTAATCCAAAGTTTCATGTAAAAAGGTTGTAGTAGCATCCATTTGTTTAAATTTTAAATTATATTGGACTACTATGGACAAAAGAACTCTAATGGATGTGTCTTACTATACGTGATAACACTTCATTGTAATTAACTCCTATTTAGGTGAAATCTAACAAGTAGTCTAGTCTTACATTTGGGTTGACTTAGGCCATTTATTCTAAGCCTTACCTTAAAAACCTTTTTACAATCCAAGTTAATTTTGACAAAGAATTCGAGTGTTTCTTAACTAAGTTAAAAGTAGATATGTTCATTTTTTCTGTGAGGTACCGTCGATAGGCTCAATATATATATATATATATATATATATATATATATATATATATATATATGTGTGTGTGTGTGTGTATATATATATATGTATATATATATGTATATGTAT
>JBBMEG010002837.1:11157-40165 GCA_037832605.1 Cyclanthera cordifolia | reverse complement strand
CAATGGCGTTGGCCGACCCCCGGGGGGTCGGCTTTGGTCCTTTTGTCCTTTGTTCGGGTCCCGACCTCTTCCGAGACTTTCGGGCCATATTTTACGTCATAACAGATTCGATCAAAAACTCGATTAGATATAGTATTTTTAGGGTAAATTATTTTCATGAAAGTTAGAGTTTAGTATTTATGGTTTGAAAATCTAGATTTTAGTCCTTATAGTTTGGAGAAATATAAAATTTCGTCCTTATGGTTTGGAAAAATATAGAATTTAGTCCCTATGGTTTGAAGAAATATAATTTAGTCCCTACGGTTTGATAAAATCTAAAAAAATAGTCCATGTTATTCGTAAATCATAGGCGAATTAAGTTGAAAATGTGATGTATGAATTATGTTTTTTTTCCCGTTAATTACTTATCTCACACTCTCATGATCATGAAACACAAAAATAACTAATTTCTACGTATTTTATTCACCAACAATTACGAACAAATGGACTATTTTTTAGATTTTATCAAACCTTAGGGACTAAATTCTAATGTTTCAAACTATATAGACTAAATTGTAGTTATCTAAATTACTTCTTTTTATTTTGTTTACGCGAGATTTCACTGCAAAAAAGAGGAGTGATACACGTGTATATGAACTTGAATTTGATTATATGGGTATATGGATACAATCTCTAATTTGTTCATTGATTTTTTCTCTCTCATATACAAATACTTTATTGAGGTTGAATTTGTTGGTTTCGATCACTTGTTGATCTTCAGATCGATCGTTGACTTGTTGATGAATACGATGCATGTTCTTCGTGTTTGAGCGACTTACTTATGAAATCGAATGAAGGAAAGCTTCTCTATTTATAGAGCTTCCATAAATTTTGGGCCTGGACTTTGATGAGCTTTTGAGTTTGAGTTTTGGGCTTGGCCCATTGAACTTGTTTACATGAACATGAGTCCTCATATGCACTCGAACCACTAATTAAACTTGAGTCCTATTTAATTTTGACCCACCCTCAAAATAAAACAAACTTTTGATCTAATTTAATTTTCAGAAATATTGTCTTAAAAGTTAATTTAATTTTATCATTAAATTTGAAATAATGATTTGACAATTTATGATTGATCGAAATTTCTCAATCAACCAATTTATTTATTAATTATTATTTTTTTTTTTTTTTTGAAAAATACTTTTTATTTGTTTGAGTAAAGAAAAAAAAAAAAAGAGTAGAATTCGACTCAAATTGAATAAGTAGGGATGAAAATTTAAATCATGATTTAAACTTTTAGAAAATTCCTATTGGTTTATATATATATATAGACAGAGAGGGGGATCGGTGACCACTAATACGTATGTGGTGGAGACACGTGTGGCGGTAGGCGGGTTGGGCCCATACCCGACCGTCAAAAGCCAACATTTTTCACAAAGTTTGTCGGTTGCGTCTTTGGACCGACCGGTCCGTTTAACTTCTAAGCGTGACTAATTACTCCCACGTGTTCAAGTATTAAGGGATGTTTGGAAGTAAGTGATAGAATGATTGGTTATTTTGTATTTAGATCTTTATAAAATAGTTGCAGTCAATAGTTTGTTTGGATGCACGTGAATTTTTGTTACTTTATATTTTTTAATTATTTTGTTTAAGAAGTTTTTTTTTAAAAAGTATATAATTTATTTAAAAAATATTATAATTTTCTAATTTGCTAATGTATTTACATTGTAGATCTCGTTATTCCATGTTAAAAAAATAGAGAAGATGTGATACTTATTTCATTGTAAATGGATGCCTACAATTTTTAATATGATATCACAGCCATCAATATTCCAAATTACTGTACGACTCAAAATGAATCTAATTTAAGATTGATCATTATATTAGTTAACCTATGAAAAAACAACACTCCAAATAATTTTAGTCATTATCTTAAAAATAGTTAAATGATTAGACTGTGAAAACTTATTTAGATAATATCAAAAATTATTTAAACTTTAAATAAATATCTATTTTTTTTTTAAATTATTTAATTGACAGTGGACAATTATAACAAGATAACTACTTTTTCATTTATTTTTGGAAAACTAGTTTTAAAATTGAATTTTGATGTAATAAAGTATGGAATAAAAAAAATCTACTTTAATTTTTGAAAAATGGGCAAATATATATGGAGAATATGTTTGGTAATATGCAGAGTTTACAAGTACTTGTACATGGCTTGTAGGATGAGTATGTATATGCATGTGCATGCAATAAATATTTATTATAATCACTTTTCTATATCGTCCATTTAATTTCAAATATTATGAATTATTTTGGGCTTTGCGCTTCTCGACGTCTTCAAAAAGTAGTGCAGTGTTTAAAATTTAGATTTTAAAAATATGTTCTCCTCAAAGTTTCAAGTTCCAAATTTGCTCCGGACATAATTTGTAAAAATGTTGAAGAAAAAGTTGGTTGAATGGTTGGATAAGCTATTTCCTCCTTATTTTGGAAAAATAATTTTAATCATTTAGTTAATAATTTTTTTTTTCTTTTTTTTTTTGTTAATAGAAATATAAAGTACATTTTTCTTTGATTGTTAATTATCTAGTTGAAATTTATACACATTTTTCAATACAAATTTAATAATTTGAAAATATTATAAAAAACAAACTTAAAAGAAAGAAAAAAAAAATCAAGTGAAAAAAATTTCTCATGTTCTATTGAGCTTTATACCATAGGGAACTTTCAAAAGTTTTTTTTTTTTTTTTTTGAGATTACAACAATGGGTGGTAGAGATTCAAATCGTTGGATGTACATTAATGCCACTGAGCTACTGCTCTTTTGACTTTCAAAAGTTCATATTACAGGAGCTTGAAACTTACCTGGCACAAGACAAACTGGAAAATCGCCATTTTCGACAACTTTTCGTCAAAATTTACCTTCTATGAGCCTTATGCAACTCGATTTTCCAAAATCGATACAGTTTCTGTTCCCTTTGCTTGTAATTCAGTTTCGCCCTTCTTTGAGTTTCTGCAAGAACAAAAACACCATATTCTTTCCATGATTCTAAGAGTTTGCAGAAGCTTTCTCAACTACATCAATGTGTGATCTTCTACTTTTAAGTACCTGATTGCGACGGAACAGTACGCAGCAAGTCGAACGTCGTCTGGCTGCAACTCGTTGTTTTATACCAAAACAAGGCTGCAATATCTGCTGTCTTCAGCCGTAGTTTAACCCGGTAATCGCTGAGTTTTTGTTCCGTGTTTTGCTATGAATGGTTGAAGAATGAAACCAAACATTCATGCTGCTCCCTGGAAACAAACTTTTGTAAGATATCACCTGGTCTAATAATCAAGATGATTTCAAAAGGTGATGAATTTAATATATATTAGCCACCTATTTTCGGAATAATTTCTCATGTGTTTCATTGAAATCTAAATCTTGCATATCCTATGAAAATAGTCGAGGTGCGTGTAAACTAGCGTGACATTAAATACATAAACAGGTATTTGTTCTGGGATGCCAAAGATAGATAAAGAATCCCAGCTTTACTTCATTGTACAGTGGCAGCCTTCACAAACAAAGATTTACAAACCAGTTAGCCCTGTTTGATGTTTGGTTTTTTGTTTTTAAGTTTTGAAAGTTACTTTTGTTTTATCCCAACTTCTCTTCCAAGTTTCATCTCAACTAAGGAAACATTTGAATTCGTAGCTAAATTCTAGAAGTAAGAGCCAGTTATTCAAAACAAGACTGTTCGATAACCATTTGGTTTAATGATTTTTATTTCGAAAAGAAGCTTCTTTTTTTTTTCTAACTTCTCTACCATAGGTTTAATCTCCCTTAAGAAAGCATTTAGATTATGATAGGATCTATCAAAGGGTCCTTGCTCAAATGAACCAATGTTCATTATCCTTGTTCTTCATTTAGGGGGTGAAGTGTACATAATACATAGCCCATTAAGAATTAACAAGCTAACCTCCAAACATAACTACCTAAGTAACTAATACCCTTAAGATCCTATCAAATTATTAATCAAATACCAAAAACAAATTATTGAAAACGACTTTTCATTTCCGAAACATGATTTGATTTATGAAAATATATGTACGAAGTCGATAACAGAACAAGAAAGTATAGATAACTAGTATTTATAATTTGTAGGCATACTTTTCAAAAACCAAATAATTATCAAATGTGATCTATATTTTTAGTTTTCAAAACTGCTTAGTTTTTGAAACATAGGTAAGAAGTAGTTAATTAGGATGCATTTTAGGCAGTGGTTGAATTTTATTATAAATCAAATATTTATAAGAAGGATGTTGTAATAACCTCCATTTCGGGTGT
Source organism: Cyclanthera cordifolia (assembly GCA_037832605.1). Lineage (NCBI taxonomy): Eukaryota > Viridiplantae > Streptophyta > Magnoliopsida > Cucurbitales > Cucurbitaceae > Cyclanthera > Cyclanthera cordifolia. Next base: position 35,857 of record JBBMEG010002837.1, on the reverse strand, counting down.
AGATTATGATAACCTACAATTAGAATGCAAGTTATTATATAAGGTAATTATTTATAACATGGATTATTATAACAAAACGAAGGATTATTATAACAAATCACAATGATTATTATAGTTGGTATGAGGAGTTATGGGCTAATCCACCAATTGCTGTAACCGTGGTCCAAAACCTAACCCACCTTTGAACACGGGCTCAAACGACCCCCTAAATTTTACTTGAAAAAAATTTAATAAATAACTCAAAGAAGAGTTCAGATAATGCAAGTCATTTGCATACCAATGAAATCAAAGGGTCTCCCACTCTTTCAAGCACTGTAAGCAAAGCAACAATGATCCTGCATACATCAAAAAGGAAACACTTAAGACACTGTTCTTTGAATCAAATTAACCTGCTAAGATGCTAGAACAGGACAGCCATTACAGACCAAAAATGGCACCAAAATCTCTTTTTAACTCCTCTCCACAAGCATTCACAAGTAGGACAAAAATACCCAAAATCAAATTTGTCAAATGAAAAAAAAAAGAAAGAAAAACCAAAGAACCAGTCAAAAGAGCATAGTCTTTACATACAGCAGACTTAGAACCCATCATTTCCAGTCCAGAAAAGATTCAGAAGATTTATTCTCAATCTTAAGTTCCAAAATAGACAAAGTCAAGTTTGAACAACTTTCGGATGATTATTTATTTATTTTTTAGAAGAATGTTCTAATGGTTGTTTAGATTTGGTAGAAAAGAGTGGAATGGAAGAGTTGATGTAAGTTGAGGTAATTAACCGTTTCAAATAATCTCAACTACTCATTCTAGTAGTAGGGAGTAATTAATAAAATCAAAACTACAATCGTGATAACTCAAACAAACCGATTTACGTAATTTATTAATAGTTTTTTTTACCAGAGAGAATCCAATAAAAAAATATCGATCAAAGTAGGGCTAGGGTTTTAAGAGCCTAAAACCATATTACAACAAACGGTCCAATTACATAAAAGTCCAAATACGAAAACGTCAAGGTTTTGAAGGCGATGTCCCTGTACCCCGCTGGAGTTTCACTATGGATTTGAATGGAGTTAAATAAAGGGTTTAATAAGTGGTTAAGAGTGATTGTTTAGTGTATAATACAAATAATCGATTAAAAAAGAGTGGTCTTTTACCACTCTTCTTCTACCTTGGGTGTGTTTGCTTTTGGTAGAAAAGAGTGAAGTGGAGCGGAGAGGAATGGAGAGGTTAACAGTGATTAAATACTTGTTTGAGGATTGGTGTGAGTAATGATTGAGTAATTAATTACTTGTTTGGAAATTGATGTTAGTAATAGTTGAGTAATATGTTTGACGTGAATTTTGATAAAGTGATTTGATTAAGAATTTGATGAGTGGTCAAGAGTAGTTGTTTACTACGGGAATAGTTTTTGAGGTGTACTCTTAACCACTTTCTTCTACCAAAAACAAAAACAGCCCAAAAGAAATTGAGATGCAAAATGGCGTTTGAAGATAAATAAGACATCAATGAAACATGGGCGATGGTTCATAAGCGATCACTTGATTCAGATTTTGAATTGTTAAATGGAAGAGGATTGGCAAAACTTACACTGAATCAATTTATTTTTTTTCAAAAAAAAAAAAAAACTACATCAATGGTTTCCCCAACAGTTGAACTCTCCATAGAATGATTAACAAAACTAAGAAAATCATGGATTAATTTACAGAGGCTCTACCATATTAAAGAATTGTAAGCAAATTTCAGCTTACGGATCTGTTGAATCGAGAAGTTAAGCCCAGAAAATGATCCTGAGCGCAAGGAATCGTAATCCCACCAAGCTGATGTTCGAATCCAAACTCTTCCGCAGCTTTACTCAAAAGTTCTTGAAACAGAGGATTCTTCAAGTACGACAATGGCACCACGAATCGCTTCCTTTCTTCTTCATCCTCCCCAACATAAACCACAAAATGTCCTTTCCGAACAGACGCCGACGATCGGTTCTTCGTCGCTTCGAACCCTACTTGCCGGTACGACGGCGCTGCTGCTCGGTCAGAAATGATCTCCGTTAGACGAACGCCCATTTACGCTAAAACTGCTCGACGAAATGTCTAAGAGAGAAATATGAAGCGAAATGTTTGGGTTCGGATTCTGATGATTCCTTCAGCTCGAATTCGTGCTGAATTTATAGGGAACTTTTTTGGTTTAAATAACATTTTGTTGTTATTATTATTATTATTTTAATCTAAACTTTAAAATATTAAAAATTATTTTTTTAATACTCAAATGAATTGGTATATTTTTTACAAAAGTTTAAAATTAGTTTCTATAATAAATTCTAATTTAATATTAATGAAAATTGAATGATATTAATTATTTTTATATGAATTACAAAAGTTTATTCAAAATTTATAGAGAACATGATAGGTTTTTTTTTTTTTTTTTTTTTTTTTTTTTTTTTTTTTTTTTTCTTTCTTTCTTTCTATTTGTTCATATACTTCAAAATAAAACACTTTTGTCTCTATCTTTCTAATAATACTCAATTTTAATATTTACATGTTTCTTGAGTTTCCTTTTATTTGTGTTCTCCCATTAAAAATAAAAAATAAATTTAATTCACTCTTTAACTCAAAATAGTTACTTCAACACTATCCATATAAGTGTTTTACTAAAATTAAGCATTCTTATGACATAAAATTTACCGAAAGGGTTTGTGAGGTAGTGGTTTGTTTGAGGTTAATTCAGTTCAATACCAGCGTCACAGATTGATCCTATAAATCGGTATTTGACTCTCAATTTATTCGAAAACAGTAATACCCTCTAATTGAAAGATAAGACATTATAAATAGTGTGATATTAGTGAAATTTTTTTGTTAGTAAAAAAAAAAAAAAATTTTATTAGAATCAAATTGAAAATGAGATAAAATGTGAAAAATAAACCAAATCTTTATTTAAATCAAAATCAAATAAAATCGAGCCCAATAATTTTATCATTTATTGAACATCAAATTGAATGAATTATTAAAAAATCAAAAAAAATTAATTTATTATCGATTTCACTCAAAATTGACAAAAACCAAATAAAAACCATATGTATTATAAATATGTTTCAATGAATGTAACATAATCTTTCTTCAATAGATGATAAAAAAAAAAAAAATTGTTATTAACTTTAATAGAAATTTTTTTTTTTACTTTCTTAATTTGTCATAAAATAAAGCTGAAAATCTTTGACAAAAAATAGTAAAATATAAATTAATTAATTATTTTGATGGAGGGTTGTTGGATTGTGGGTTTTCCCATAAAGGTTTGTATTATCCAAATTCCAAAGCCCCAACTTGGAAAAGAGTGGACCCACATGAGTGGGAAAACCACTATGGTAGCCCCCTGGTTTTTCATTTATTTTCCATTTAAGTTCATCCTCTTTGGCCTTGCTAGGCCAACATGGATCAAAAAAAAAAAAACAAAAAAAATCACATTTTTTTTTTTTTTTAATTAATCTTTTAACATTATCTTATGATTATTATTATTTTTTTGATTACTTTAATATTGTGGCCATATTTCTTTATAATTAATCTAATAAAGACTCATTGATTGTACTTTCATAAACATCTTTCTAATGTATGATCTTGTAGATTTTGTAGGTTATCTTCTCATTTACTTTTTGGAGCTCTTATAAAATATTATTAAAATAAAAATAAAATAATCTAAAAGTAATATTGTCAACTTTTCGCTTTGGGGCACTTCTCTTACATTGAAAAGGTAAGGACATATTATATAAGATAACGTGGACTATTCCTCTTATAGCCAATTAATTGAAAAAAGTTCGTTCTATTTTGATTCATAGACTCTCGAGTGTGTTTCATTTTGATGTAAAATGTTCAATTTTATTAAACTTTCAAAAGAAATTAAATTTTGTTCACATTTGAAATTATGTTTACCTATTTTTTTTTTTATTTATATTAAAATTATTAATATAGTTGAACCAATTTTTAAAAAATATTAACTTCAAATTTATCATATGGACCAGTTTTAAACTTTCTCAGAAGTGTAGGAACTAAACTGGAAAAAACGTGAAAGTCCAGAGACTAAAGTTGATCTTTTGAAATTTATGAATCAAAATGAAACAAATTTGAAAGTTCATAGATTAAAATTGAAAATTTTAAAATTTAGGGACCAAAATGAAACAAATCTCAAAATTTAAAAACGAAAATGATATTTTAACCTAAATTCTCAATCTAACTAATTAAACCACATATATTATATAAATATGTTATATATTTTGAGATAAAATTTCACACAATCTAATAAACTTTAAGTTATTTAATAGATTGAGTTTTGACACATCTAATAAATCTTATATTATTTTTAATATGTCATACATTTTGAGATATAACTCCAAACTATATAATAAATTTCAAAATTTCATGCTATCTAATAGATTGGAGAATGGTCCAATACTACCTTTGTTAGAATTTGACTTTACATTATATCAAACTTTATAAAATATGTGAAATTCAACCATTGTCATTATAGATCAAACTCCACTAAATTGAGTAAAGAAATGTGAGGTTTTTATTTACTATGAGGGGATCTAGGTTTTACTATTTAGGGTAAAAAATGGTAGAAGTTTTTCTTAAAATGTTAAAAGTTTGACTTTGTATATATAATTCAAGTCGAGTTGAATTAAAATAGGATGATGTTTTGACCAAATTTAAATTTTAAGGTTGGTCAATCTGCCAACATGTCTAATCATTGTGTATTAGAGCAACTTAACTCAACGTATATATTTTCGAAGTTTGATTGAGTTGAGCTGAGCTGTCAGATTGTGTTTATCTAATTTTTTAAGATTCGAATCATGTGCAGTTCATGAATATATTAGGAAAAAAAAGACAATAAAAGCAACATAATGCTACATTCAAACTCAAGATCACATCTCGTTAATTAAGATCACTTAGGATGGAACCATATGAGCTGGAAGAGTAGAGGCTGATAATATCGTTGAGCTATAGAAATTTTAATATTATAATAATAAATTTGTAATTTTGAAACTATATATCTATCATATACATTAACGTATTAAATTTGAAAATTGAGAGTAACATTTTTTCTTAGTGAATAAAAAAACTTATGAAATATAAAGAATTAAGGAATGTTACAAGAATTTCAAAGTCAAAAACTTAATTTTATTATTCAAGATCTTATATTCTAATTTATTATTTTTCTCCACTTTAGGAAGACATGGCAAGGTAAAAGGAACAATGATTTGATCATTTGTTTAAAAAAAAAAATACTTTTAAAGTCTATTTTAGTGTTATTAGCAAGTTGGTCCTCCAATCTTTTCCACCACTCCAAAAGGCAACTAAATAAGAGGAGAGGACCTTGTTATAATTTGACTTTACATCTCAACTTGACATTATAGATCCACTAATATTCATCAACATCTCTTTCTTAGAAGAGCTCAAGTGGAGAGAGATAACAAAGAATCTAATTCTAATCAACATCCTTCCTAAAGTCAACTATTTTACGCGTATCTATTAAATAATGTAGACATTCATCTCAAAATCAATTAGTAATAAAGATAGACGCCCATATTATTTTTAATTTAGTTTATATTAGAGTCTATTAAACTCAAACGAGTATTGGATCAAATAAAATAAAACTATGATCCGATTTAAGATTAGTGAAATCCAAAAGAGAAGCACTATCTTGAAGAGTGTACGTTTAAGATCTTGTTGACTGAGAAATTTCAGTTAATCATAAATCGTTACGTCATTATTCTAAATTTAATGACGAAATTAAATTAAAATTTGATACAATATTTCTCAAAATTAAATTGGACCAAAAGTTGGTTTAGAGTCAAAATTAAACAAGACTTAGGTTCAATTAGTGAGCACAAATATGGAAGTCCAAGTCTCAAGAGAACAGGCCCAAGCCATATGAGTAGCTCAAGTCCATGTAGAGTACAAGTCTAATAGGTTGAGCACAAGGCGAGGCCCAAAATCTCGTAAAAGCCCAAGCCTAGGATCCATGGAAGCTCTATAAATAGAGAAACTCTCTTTCATTTTAAAGAATCCAGAAATTTGAAATTTCATAGAGAATTCTTAAAAGAAGAAAACTCTCCAAATTTCAAGACACTTCGATGGTAAAACGACTTCATACACAAGTCACTCAAACACGAAGAACGCATAATCAACAAGTCAACGACCGATCAACAAGACACAAAACTCTTCAGACAATTCTACATTCGAGAACAGGTTGTCAGAGTAACATATTAATGATTATACTCTACATTCGCACATATTGAAATCAATACAAATATATATTCTTCATATACACGTCTCAATTTTATCTTATCTGTCAAAATTTCATTCGAATAGATCCTACGTTAAAAAAGTGACAATCCTCTAAACATTTAAAATAAAATGTAAACTAAATACTTTTCTCGTATTAATTGATTTTGAAATTGATGCTTGCCCTGTATAATAATATTTTGTTATAATATCAAATAATAAATCTTTTTAATTCAATAAGAATTGAGGCTTAAATTTAAGCGCATATGATCATTGGATTGGTAAATTTGAATTACTATTGCCTATGTCAAGTTCAAGCGACTAAGTCTATTTCACTGAGAAAGTCTAGAGGTAGAGATTTTTATAGAAAGAGAGAAATTTTTAAAAGATTAGACTAAAAAAAAAAATAAATAAATAATAATAATCTAAAATTATTAAAATGTGAAATAAAACTCCCTTCTACCTTTTATTTATTTTTTTTTTTATTATTTTTTTTTTTGTAAATAGTTTGTAAATTCAAGCTAATTTTGTATAAATGAAATATATTAGGCCTTTTCAACCTTTGGGATTTTTAACATTTAAATATAGACTTCTATATTTATTTTCTATAATTGGATATTCTCAAAATTCAAATTGTTTGAGAAATCTAACAGTTGAACAAACAGATAGATAAATAGAGAAGAGGGAACTGGCCGGCCACCGATTAATTTAAAGTGGTTTGAGAATTAGTCTTACATCCACTATTCAAATTGCAGTGATGATTCACATTTAAAATTGCTAATATAAAAGTGAAACTTCAAAGAGCACAAATGATAGCACTCAAAAATTCTAATATATATAAACTTATATAATGCTCTACAAAACACAACTCCAATAATAATTAAGAAAACGGTAATCAAACTTTATCCCAAAATAAATACAATTTAACTTGTAATAAAAATTGGTTTTTGAAAGATTTTTAACCAAAGGATTATTTCACCAAACAATTTTATTATAATTAACATGAAAAAAAAAACCCTTCAACTATATACTAATTCATTATATCACGTGACAAAAATATTAAATAGAAGTTGAACTATTTTAATCAAAAAGTTATTCTTAAAGGATATTTGCATGCAGTCCAACAGCATGTAGCCCTATGGATACCGCAAATTAAAAAAAAAAAAAAAATGCAAGTGTCCATTAAAGACTCTATGACAAACAACATGCAATTATTTTTCATTGTTAGATAGAGGCTCAAATGCTCCCATTGTTAATATTGATTATTATTATTAAATTTCATGTCAATATCTAAACACATCTCAATTAATTAGATAAGATATATATTTGTTTTGATAGGTCTTGAGACACCAAATTGATCTCCCAACCATTTGTTTTGAATAAATTATTCAAAGAAGGTGCTTAAATGTGGTAGCCCTTTTCAAAATGAATGTTAGATGTTGTTGATCGTTGTCTGGTTGGTATTTAAAATATTACTTAGGTATTATCTAGGTTTCTTCGTAACAAAGATTTGAATTGATCACACTCCCTCAGACCATAATCAATATTTGGAAGGCCAAATCCACTAAGCCACTAGTGTCATTTGCCAAAATTTTAAACATTTTATATACATATAAATAAATTTCAAAACTTGGGGGCATGGCCACCTTGTCCCTTGGACGGTCTGTCCCTGCCGACTTAAGTGATCAGTTGGTTTGGTTAGTTTTTCAAACAAACTAATAAGATCAGATGAGTGTCAATTCCGACCGATGGATAAACATCTCAAAATACATCATCAATATATAAAATTTAAAAGTCGAAATACGCGTAAGCTGAGGTGACAGGAAAATAATTGGAGAGGGGTCAAGAAGCAAAATGTTACAGAAATTGTTTGCAAAAACAGAGGTGTACAATGAATGGAATTTGTCGACGTCTGCAACAGAGAAATGGAATGTGACAAAGGAAGAAAAAAAAAACAAATATATTCAATAAATGGCTCTTTTTTTGGAACCCTTTGTTTGTATTTTCTAACCCTAACCATAGCAACCCCACCACAGCCCCTCACCCTTCTTTTATTTTGGATTTAAACCAATGGCTCGTTTGCATTGAAGATAAGACGAGCTCCACCACACCTGACGGCTCTCTCGGAACTTATGTATTATAATTGTTTGGTTAAAATATCATTTTGATTTTATCTGAATAATAGTATTGACTATTGAAAAACATTTCAATAATCAAAGTTAAAAGGTAATTTCATTTCAAACCCAATTGTTAACCATTGATGCACTTTGTTGTCAAATTATTAATTATAATATGATTATAATAAATAACCTTTGAAGTGTAGACATGTTTATTACAACAGGTAACAATTTAAGAATTATTATCGAAAATGTCAGTGACACAATGATTTCATTGTTTGATATTAATGTAACTCAACATTAGCGTTTTACTAACGTGCGTTATTATATATTTAAAGTTTATTATAGTTTTAAATGAATGGTTATGAGCTTTGCGAATTAATTATAACATGTGTTTCAAATACAAATCGAGTTATAATAATTCGATCTAATCTACTATATTATTATTATTTTCATGTCAATCTAAACGTGTATCAATTAGATAAGAAATATACTTTGTTTGGATATAGGTCAAAACACAAATTGATCTACCAACTACTTGTTAGACAAATTAGGATATAAATATTAAAATTTAGCTATCATTTCTCTTCATATCACAACGACCTCTTTAAATCATGTTTCTATCTCGTGATTCTCTTATATATTCATATTCTTCTTTTTTTTCAATATAATGTGAAACTTTTGTCGTGTTCTCAATACTTAACGACAAAAATAGATAAAATTTGAAAGTCGGGATACGCGTAAACTGACTGACGTGGCAAGGAAATAATTGAAGAGGGAACGAGGGAGCAGGTGTTGAGAGAAATTGTGTACAATGAATGTCATTTGTCTGCATCTGCTACAGAGAAATAGAATGTGACAAAGAAAAAAAAAAAGAAAGACAAATAAATTCAATTAATTGCTCAGTACGGTACCCTTTCAAGATTTTGTTTGTATTCTAACCCTAAACCCGAGCAACCACCCTCGGTTGCCGCACACGACTGTTCTCTGGTTGGTTTTAGTTTCGGCATCTATGACGAGATCTGTCGTTTGAATCATAAGTCGTTCGGATAAAATATCATTTTGTTCTTTCTATTTTGAATTAAGTTGTGGTTTAAAATTCAAACTCTTAAATCTTCGAACTAGTTATTGATGTTTTTTTTTTTTTTTTTAAATTAGATAGGAGAGATTCAAATACAACTAAAAGAAAAAGAACTCTAATGACATCTTTTACGAATATTCTATCCATTACTAACTTACTCTTACTTTTTATACTGGTTTGCAGCCAGCTACGACCCCTTTCAATTAAAAGCTCGCCGACAATCCTCCCCACACACGATCTTCCCTAATATAATTAAATTAACCTAACTTATATTAAATAGTGAAACTTATCAAAAATAATTTTTAATATAATATTTTTTAATACGATATTTATATTATGAAAACACATGAATAACTATAAATATAAATATTTTAAAACTTAATTATATTTATAATTATTTTCATTTTCCTGTGTTATTTTTCCCTATTCATTGTTTTTCCATTAAGAAATAACAAAAAAAAGAAATAACAAAAAAAAGTAAAAAGTAAAAGAATAATTGCAAAAATAGTGGGAGAAGTCAAATTAAGATTAGAATTAACTATTAAATATAAATAATTAATTAATTCCAATAAATATATGATAATATTCATTAATACAAAGAATGTAATTGGTTAATTATTTTTTAAATTCGACTACCTTCGTAAATTTCTTTTTTATTTTGTTTACGTACGTTTTGATAAATCACTTAGGACATGTTCGACTAACAGAAACGAAGGAGAAATGATAGAAATAGATAAATTAAAAAAATTAAAAATAAATTAATGATTGATGAAATGTAATTTGGTGAGTCAAACGCTCGTCCGTTCCCACCACACTAAACACTCATTAAAACAAGAGAATTATAAGTGTTCGTATAGACTCTTTATCTATGTTTTTAGGCTTGTTTGGCCACATGTATTTCCCCTGCATTACTTTCGTTCGGTGGAACGGATTCCAAATGCTGACAGATTTAATGATTGTAGCTGCATAAGGGATGTTTGGATGGGGTTCAAGTTTTCCTAACAATTTTGCGCTGCTAGAGAGATTGAGGCAGTTAGATGAATATTAGAAACCCGTTTCTATCTTCCATTCTGGTGGAGTCTAACGGTGCTCTCAAACTAATGAAAGTCAAATTTTAATTTTCAAGATCGAACACGCGACTTGGTTTCGAATCGATCACCGAACAATGAAATCAAGCGACACCAACCTTTTCGGTTTTAATTTTTAATTTTCAAAGCACTATGATGAAAATGAAATAAATCTTACTTAAATAAAGATGAAGAACAATCAATAACTATATAAAATTCTGAGAGACCAGCTTTGATAGAATCTCTAGATTTCAATTCACTTTTAGAAAATTTTCGAACCAGAGAAGTGTTAAATTAGGGCAGAAGAAGGAAGGAGATGGCAAAATTTATGAGCAATTTAGGGCAGAAGTTAAGCTGATGAAGTAATCTTCGGTGCAAGGAATGGTGAGGCCGCCCATTGGATGATCGAATCCAAATTCCTCTTCCGCAAGGTTCAGCAAATCCTTGAACGATGGATGATTCAGGTACGTTATCGGAATCACAAACCTCTTCTTTTGTCTTTCTCCTCCTACGTATACTGCAAAATGCCCTTTACGAACATTTGTCGTCGCGGTCGCCGCCGATCCAATCCCGTATTTCCCCGATAATGTTCTCTGTAGCTTTTGCTTTGCATTTGCCATTCCTGTTAAATGGATTCCCATTTCTGTATGATTTTAGAACAAGGATCTGGATTCTCTGTTGTTTGGATTGCCTCTTGAATTGGATTTGAAAGGACTTGTTTGGTACTTGCTTGTTTTGCTTTGCTTTGAGTGAGTGTTGTATGAGTGTGTGTGTGTGTATTTATATGTAGCTTTGTTTGATTGGAGGATTCAAATCTCCGAGTTGTAGGTCAAGGATTCATGTAAATTATCGATGAGCTTAGTATGGTTTTGACTTGTCTTAGGGTTGTATTATGGATAAGTAGAAAAGTAAAGAAGGGTGGAAAACATATCAGGTGAAGAAGTTGGCAATATCTCACATGGTTTGCTTTGTTTAGTGCAAAACATAATGCCCTACCTACACCATTTGTTTGCACAAATGTGTAGAAAAGGAAAATTTTGAAAAAGGAATGACAACTCGTGAATCCTCTAATCAAATCAAAGCACTAAATTGATTGATGCTGGGCATGTTCTTGGCAACATGTAGTATGTTTTCAATTAAATAAAATATTTAGGTCTCATTTTTAGTTTATTTGTTTAATCACTGAACTTGGACTCCTTTAGTTGCTTGCTTTTTGGGTTTGTTTTTGTTTTCTTTGTTTCTCTTATCCCCTTTGCCAACTAACCAACCAGCCTCTGTGGGTTCCTATGGTTGAATTAAGGGTCCCTGAAAAAAAAAAACCATTGTTCTAGTGAACCTTGAAAATTTAAAAGGTTATGAATTTATGAATTCAATCTATGGTAACTTCTTACTCAACAAATAATTTTTCAAAATTTTTTTTGTGTTGTTTTAAGCTGATAAGTTGGGATAAATTTAATTATATCAACCAACACTCCTTCTCACTTGTCGACTTAGAAATTAATAGAAATATGTAGTTGATATAATTAAATTTACTCAAACCTATTAGTTTAAACTTTTTGGTTGATTGGTGAAGTAACATAATTCAACATGGTATTAGAATAGAGGTTCTGAGTTCGAATTCTTGTCGTGTCATTGTGTTCCCCGTATAAAATTAATTTCACTTGTACGACATTTCTAAAATTTCTAAGTCTACGAGTGAGGGAGTTGTTAGAGAGATTCGAATCACTTCCATGTCGTTTTCTTCTCCATATAAAATTAATTTCACTCGTAGGACATTTCTAAAATTTCTAAGACCATAAGTGAGTCGGGTGCTAGAGAGATTCGAATCATTGCCGTGTCGTATAAAATTAATTTCACTTGTTGGAAATTTCTAATATTTCTAAGTCCACAAGTGAGTCCGGTGTTAGAAATATTCAACCTCAAGACCTCTTGCTCTAATATCATATTGAATTATGATAAACCATCAATGAACCCAAAAACTTAAGTTGATAGGTTGGAGTAAATTTAATTATACCAACTAACCTGTTGATATTCAAATATTACGGTCAAGAGAATAGGTCTTAGTCAAAGTAGTGCCCCCAACTTGTTCATTTCCTTCTTGCTCTGAATTAAATTATGCATCTGCAGACAGTATCTTCATGAAGAGTTATGAATAGTACTCATCACTATAAATCAAAACTTTTTGTAAGATTTGGACGCTTCAGTGTGAAATTTTGTTCTTTCTATCAATTTAATGGCCTTCTCTTTTATAACACTTTGTGAACTCTGCTTCTAAATGTTTTGATAGTGAATTGTCATATGCTTCTTCAAGAGTTTATGCTTACAGGACATGTAATAAATGCTGGTGTCCACACGTCTCTTGTCCTGTGTCCACACGTCTCTTGTCCTGTGAGAACTTTTCTGAGCAAAATTTATCTCACGTGGATTTCTCAGAAGCAAAATAGAAACTGCCAGCAAGAAAAGAAAATAGTGGAAATTATAAATTTGGTCGGTTAAGAAGTTTGAATTTAATTTATATGATTTAAAAAGTCTAGATATTAGTCTTTAGTTTGAAGAAATCTACCATTTATGATTTAAGAAATTAAAATTTAGTTCTTAAAGTTTCATAAAATTGAAAAAATAGTCTATGTCATAACTAATTGTCGGTGAATATAAAAATTACTATGGAGTGACTTAGTGGTCAAGAAGGGTCTTGAAATACTTAAAGTGATGGGTTCTGGATTACTAAACCTAGAAATTAATTTCCTACGAGTTTTCTTGATATTCGACTAAATTTTATATTTGTGTGAAGTATAGACTAAAATCTATTTCTTGAAAATTATAGAAAGAAATTTATAATTTACTGGAAGAAATATCTTAAATATCAACATTTAAGAGACAGGGAGATGTCCAGATCAACCAAGTTGGCAATGCCTATTAAGACGATGGCATTGCTACCGTCCCACCCTGATTTGGAAACTTTTTGAAGTACAATCTGGAAAGCTACAAGTCTTATCCTTTTGATTGAGGTATATACAACTTCCGTATGATCTTATAGTGTCAAGTACTAGACTGGATACTTCAGCATTTTCGTTTGGGAGTCATTGATAGGTTCTAAACTCACAATGACCATAGTTGTAAATCTTCTTGTTGCCTTTCAAATTTGAGTATGGATGCTGAGTTTTCTGATTTGTAGTGGAGCAAAGCTTAAATTCCTAATTACGAAAAGAAGTCGGTAGACTCCTTGACATTAGAAAGTAAAGTCTAATCAATGTTTTAAAAAGCTCCAACAAGCACACCTCAAGCTCAAAAAAGTCTCTGACTCAATGTTGATGCCTCATCTTGGAAAGACGAGGCACAAATAAAAATGCTTGAGAAAGGCGTGCTTTACATGAAGTCCTTAGGTGTTGAGGGCGTTTTTATTTGTTTAAAATCTATGTAAAGCGATTATGTTTTACTTGTTTTTTTTTTTTTTTGAATTTTAAATTCAATCAACAATTACTTCAAAATTTTATTTAAAAGATAATTATAAAATATAATTATCAATTCACTTCTCTATTCTCTCTAATTATTGCCGATAAAGGAGTGGATGAGGATGAATATGTATTTAGCGACCAAAAGTTTTGATCATTAGGACTCAAGATTTTATTTGGAATTAACATTTTAGTGTTTCATGTTTTGTATGGAGTGGTGACTAGGTTTGAAACTCTATATTAAATGAGATTAATATACATTTTTTGTGTGTATATATACCAATGTATATATTTTTCTGATTTTTCTGTTCATGGTGTGCTTTGGATAAAGTAATGTGAAGTGAGATTAGGGAGGGATTAGGAGCTTCCCTTTGTTGGAGAGGGTAATGAGTCCATAATTGAGAATCTTAATACAGGATTAGCAGTTTCCTTTTGAATGTTGTGTGTGGTTATCAAATCTTATCTTCAAATACATTATCCCAACGGCTGTCAACTTTCCACCTCAGACAGTTGGTAGGAAAGGTGTGTTTCATTAGTCGACTGCGAGAAAAGTAAGCTACTTTTGAATTACAATGATCTTCAGTTCCTGCTTTAAGAAATTGAGCTTGCTTGCCTCTGATTTCCTTTTATAAATCAAATCACACAACTCTTGATATGCTAAACTAACGACAGTATGATGCTGAAGAAGAAGTATTAGATTTAGGGGTGATGAGAAAGGATAGGAAGGTATTGGAAGCGATTCCTTCCTACCTTTGGTTCGTCGAGTTATGTCTCATCATTCACTAATTTACTCTTACTTTAGTTCATTTGTTTCTTTCCTTCCTTTTCCTTTATTTCCCTTCCGTCTTAGTCAAACATGTCCAAATTATTTTAGCATGAGAAAATAATACAAACTTTTGGCTAGAGGTGTTCAAAGAACCTAACAACTCGAATGTTGGGTTATCAACTTATTTGGATATTGTTGAGTTCAAATAAATGAAACTTTCATGGATTGAGTTGACCTAAAATTAATTTGGATTGACCAGAATTAATCCGAATTTATTATTGACTTTAAAAAATATTATGTATCTATAACATAATTATATTTGTTTTATTTAGTTATTATTTTTAAATTTTTTATTTTGCAATATTTATTTTAATAATATTTATAATGTGTATAATAGTATAAACTGAAGTTGAATGATTAATTAATGTTATTATGTTGATTTGTATTAAAATAAAAATAAATAAAAATATATAATATGTGTGTTTGAATTAAAAACAAAAATGACTCATTGACTCAACTCAACTTAAGTTAATAATAAACTTAAATCATATACATCCTATTTTTTGATCAAATTCTTAAAATCAATAATAATTCGAAAATGGAAGATTGAGTTGGATTGAGTTGTGTTTATAGATGAATTGAATTGAGTTGAAAAAATAACTTGATTGATCAAAAGATTTCCCTTTGAACCCAAACCAATCTCCTATCTACACCCCTACTTTTGGCAAAGGAGGGAATGATTTGAACAAGTGTTTGTAGTGACATAAGCATACATCATAAGAATGACCACTTTTAGTGAAGATGAAATCTTTGTAAGCCACTTGCCTTTGTCTTCTCACTCAATTTTGATATTTTAATGTACATTTGAATTTTATGATTCTCTCTTCAACTTTATAATGTATATATATACTGTTTTAATGGAAAGGTTTGTGAATCTCAAATTAGCTTTATGAGACCAATAATTAAAGGAAGAAAGTTAGTGAAGAAAAAAATGTTGTCATTTTTATAGAGCTTCATTTTGACTTTTCATTTATTTGGATTCTTAAATCATAAAGTGGTTAGGGGTGTTAGAGTTTATGTTTAATAATGGGTTAAGTTGAGTTATAATAATCCAATATTTTAGTCACTGATTATATTAATGAGCGAGTTAATTCATAACTTCTCATCCCAACTATCACCGGCGGATGGCTATGGCGACTAGGGAGAAGAGAAGTCTTTTTTCATGTGGGTCCGGTCTGCCCTGTTAACTAGGCTAGGGATGGGACGAAATTTTTCCGTTGTTCCGTCCCCAATCCTCGTCCCGATTTTTTTTTAATATTTTTTTACTTTTTATAAAAAAAAAGGTTAAATTACGTATTCAAATGATTTTTTTTAATTATTATATAATTGAAATTGGATAGATATTCTCTAAAAATATATAATTATTTGGATTTATTACTTAAAAAAATATTTAAACATAAAAAAATAATAATAAATTGAAGATTTTCCTGCAGGTAACCCGATCCCCACAAATCCCGACAGGGAATCCCCACCCCGATCCCCGCGAAAAAAAATGATGAATTTCACGGAGATAAGAATTAATTTTGAAAGTGGGGACGAGGACGGGAAAGTCATTCTCATATCCCTGCCTCGTGACATCTCTACTAGAGACGACCATGGCTTCCTCCAAAACTTTGAAAGTTAAGATGGTAGAGTGGTAGTTGGATGAAGTGTGCGTACCATACACTCACCAAGATTCTTTTGGTTTCAAGTAAAGAAGATGAAAGGCAAAACTTTCTATAACTTTATATCCTTTTATCTTCAAATATTTGTGATATGCACCTCTTCAATCTTCCTGCTCTCTCTTTTTAGTGCTCTCTACATATATTCTTTTTCATAGTTATAAAAAAAAAAAAAAAAAAAAAA
Source organism: Cyclanthera cordifolia (assembly GCA_037832605.1). NCBI lineage: Eukaryota > Viridiplantae > Streptophyta > Magnoliopsida > Cucurbitales > Cucurbitaceae > Cyclanthera > Cyclanthera cordifolia. The sequence continues at coordinate 19,206 of JBBMEG010002837.1, read as the reverse complement.
AAACTTTAATGATTAGACTCCACAAACATTACATAAAGCCATTATCAAAACTTCCCATCTCATTCATTTTCTATAAAAGTTAACTTTTAGAGGCAAAATCTCTATAAAAAATAATTACACAGAAGATTAGGGACCAAAAACAGTCTTATTAGCTTTTATTTTTGAAAGGAACATATTAATATCTATAGAAAAAAAAAAAAAAAAAAGTGAAATGAACTTTGGATAAGGGTTCTACTTTTATATCTTTATAATCCTTGAGTTCATCAAGAATCAAATTGCTTCTTTTTTGAAAACACCACTTGTGGTGATAGATTTAACACTCCTCTTCCCCCATACATAAATTCATCTATGTGTTTTCTTTTAAGTCTAGTCACTAATCATTTAACATCAAATTCAGGGTCAAGTTCTTGTAATCTTCATGGTTAATGGATCTTGTAAAAACATTGTGACATTTGATGATAATGTATTTGTTATGCTATAGCCTCCTAATGAACAAGGTCTTGGCGGGGCGTTTAGGGCGAGAAGAAACATATAATGCCTATGAGAGGATACGAATATGAGAGAAAATAATAACACAAAGATGATTATCTATGTTTAAGGTAAAGGGAAATGATTATGAAATATTGATAACAAGAGGATGATAATTTGAGTTTGCGGTAAAGATAATAATCATGTGGGAATTGTTGCCTATATGTTTGGGCAGCATGGAATAATTATCTGGTTATTAGGAACAAAACATGGTTAGGTGAAAATGAAAAGTGGACAAGGAGAGAATGCGGCTATGGAAAAAATGATTTATCGGTGACCCGAATAGGGTAAATCGTAGAGGCAATTAGCCTCCATCTAGCTCTCGGTTTGATCTCCTTGTCTCATACATCCCTATAACATTCACATGCACAAATAGTCGTGAACATCGAAGATCATTTTGATTTACATTAAAAAAAAAGAGATTATATATCTTCCATATGATTTTTGCTTATTTGTCTCTTGAAATGATTCTTCTTTTCAAAATAATCCACAATGTATGTATGTGATGATGGCCAAAAACAATTTGTTTGACTTGGGAAGTGTAGGTCCTCATGGTTTGTAATGAAGAAAAAAAAAAACTAACAATAAGAAATGAAGTTCACCATGGCTTTTTGTTGGGGGACATAGCCATGTGATCCATTTGTGGTTATTCTTTCACTTCAAAAAGGGAATTTGTTTTGAGGTTTGGAACTCATAAACTCATTACTCCTTATCTCCTCTTTATATACATTCACACAATTCAAAGAACTACAAATTCCATCACAAGAGCTGCCAAATTCTTAAGATTTATTCACCACCACAAGATGGCCATCATCCCTTCTTTGGGAAGGATCGTAAATGCGAAGCAGTTTCTAAGGCGTATTCGTCGATTTTCGAGAACTTTAGACGTGCCGAAAGGCCACTTGGCTGTATACATTGGAGAGACTGAAAAGAAGAGATTTTTTGTCCCTGTTGCCTATTTGAGAAATCCTTCACTACATAGCTTGTTGAGTCAAGCTGAAGAAGAGTTTGGATATGATCATCAAATGGGAGGCCTTACTTTTTCTTGTACAGAAGAGGTCTTCTTTAGAGCTTTTGAATAGAGATAGTTAGATTCTTGAAAACACAGCCTCGAATGGAGGTCGGTCGGTCAGTCGGTCGGTCGATCGTCGTAGATTCTTGCTAATACCGCTGACTTGGTTACAATTTTTTTTGGATTGAGAAACATATCATGCTCTGATTTTCATTGAGAAAGTCATGAATGGATGTAAAAAATTTCGTCTTGATGTAAATTTCTTGAATCATTCTCATTGGTTATATTTATGTGTACTATTTTCTAACTTCTATTAGTGTGTTTGGGCCATCAATTTCAAAACGGACGATTGGGTTATCATGACTCAATCCTTGTTTGGAACACAATTTATTATAAACAGAGGTACTCATGATATACTCAAATAGTGCAAAAGACACTCTCAAATAGTGTAAAATCAACCTCAAATAGTGTAAAAGTCACCAAAAATATAAAATGAATTTTAATTTTATTGTGTAATGGGAATAAAGTGGGGCTCACACATTGTTAGGTATAATTTTTTTTTTTCGGAATTTTATTTAATATACACTAATTCAATATTTGAACGGAAATTGCTCAATTTTTTTATTGCATTAAATTTTGAATTCATATATTTCTTAAAATTTTGAAATTCTTATGCAACGATGTCTCTTGATCTATTAATATTGAAATAATCATTTTCACTTTAATTGTCATTTTTTGTTCATTCAAAACAATTGTTTTCATTACTTAAATTCATTTTTATTAATAGGAGAATTTCTTTTCTAAAGAAAATGTATTATTTGGATTAAAACATTTATAATCAAGATTCTCACATTAAAACTATACTAATATACTTATTTTTAGTCCATAATTATATCAATTTATAATATACGTCAATTAGAAAAGGAAAAAACCAACTAATAAAAACAAAAAAATGTTAATTTATTTTGATTAGGACAAATATTATTTAAAAAGTTAATAAAAATACTTTGTTAAACAATTACTTTTTTTTCTAAAAAAATAAATAAATTTACACTATTTAAAATTAATTTTATAAAAAAAATTCATAACTCTCTTTTATAATAACTTGCACCTCAAACACCATTTATCATAACCACTTGTTATAATAATATGCACCCAAACACCGTTTATAATAACTCAATGTTTATCATAACCCAACGTTTACTATAATCTATTACCAACCCGACTCCAAACACACCCTAAGTATACCTAAGTACAATCTTCCATATTAGTTCATTTGGCTATAGTATTGAACAAGTTAATTCACGACTTCGCCTAAATGAGCATAACGAACCAAAACCAAAGATGAATTATTTGTCTCCCAAGGTGTTAAACAAAAGGATGTTTGTTTGAGACTTTTATGGAGCTATTAAAAATGAATTTTTATTAGCACTCTATAAGAACTTCATCTAAACGACATATTGCTTCAATTTCTTCTTCAACTACATCTATGACACATTAAAGGTGATTACTAATACTCAGCACACCCCAGTGCAAAAATCATACAATTCCATGGGCTTTAACTTCAATTTCTTTATCACAATTCTATTGATTATCACAATTTCGAACATTAATTTTCGGAGATATGTATGAATATCAATGAATATGGAAGCTGATGTAACCTAGTTAGTCTCATTGATATTTTTCTATCTCCATGGCAGCCGTAACAACCCTGAAATTTGAGGTAAAGTGAAGGCCAAGATATCGTTTCAATCATCATTTGTTATCAGTTGGCAATTCGATTGTTGCTCGTCAACATTATTGATTCCATTAAAAAAATAATCGAAGCAAAGAGTTGCTAACCTGTAGCCTTGTGTTCAGTGTTTACTTCATCATGTGCAGAAGTGAGTGAGACTAGAAACATAAAAAAAGATATCCTACATCACGCCCCCTCCACCCTTGCAGATATTTCAGTTACATACATGTATATCCAACGAGGTTATACGGAGAAGGACGTCTGAGAGACGAAACAACAGTAATTGAACTTGTAACGGTAAGGAAGCTTTGACGAGTCGAGTCGAACAGTGATTTGAATACGCAGTGGAATTTCCAATCTCTAAAGTGTACGACAAGACTTTGAAAGCGGGCTCCGAGGGTATGCTGGTTAAGAAACTAAGGGTAATACTAAATGAACTTTTAACTTCATATGGTTAAACACCCCTTTATTTCGTAGGGTCGTTTGGTCAGACTAAAAAAAGAAGAAAATTAAATTCTAATGAGATGGTTTACTTGTAAGCCTAAACCACCATCCTTCTCCTTTGTTCCCCAAAATCACAATTCAGAATAAAAAATAATGCAGAAAAGAAACGACTCTCTACACTGCTAAGTGCTAACTACAATTCATAAAACTAATCAACTACTACATCATCCTTCTAAGTTCGGGCTGCGACTAAGTTCCAATAGAGAAAACTAAGAGAAGATCAGAAAAGTTGTTTTACTGATTGACCTTCAGAATCTAGGTATTCTATGTCAAATGCCCAAATTGAGTTCCTATTTTATATATATAGAGAGAGAACAATATACATAGCATAACAAATAATTGTACAGATGAGTCTACAATGTACATAGTCCATAGGCATAATACCTCACTGCGTCGGGAATATATTGTCGCTTCCATCTTCTATTTCAAGATATTTGATGTTAACATCGGCCCATTCGTTACTCCCATAGTTAAAACTCGGATTGATGTAGCATTTCATCTCATGAAACAGGTTTAAGTTGTCCACAAGCTTGTGGTATGCATTGCATCCACAACACTACAAGAACGAAACAAAAGACTAAGTCCATTGGTTTAATGACAATTTGTAAAAAAAAAAACAATATTATAGGGGATTTACATGTATAGCAAATAAAAAAAACAAATAAAATTCATGAATAGCATTCTTTTAAAAATAATTACATATGCAGTAGAAAAATTGGGCTACTCCTATAAAATGACAAAATGCATATGCTGCTTCAATCAATTTTTCATTTAATAGGTTCAACCAGTTTGGTTGATTGATTCAATCGGGCCAAAATTGAAAATTTAAAACAAGTTCACCAAAATCTGTTATACGTGTTATTTTACCAAAAAGTGCTATAATTAAAATATAATTTCCAAAAGTTGCTGTGTGAAGTAAATTATTAAATATATAATATAAGTAAACTAGCGCGCACACCAACAATTTTTACCAGACTAGCTATTTCACCTACCAACGTTTGGTCGTTAAGAAAATTTGTTGGTAATTAATTCTTAGGTAGGTGACTACTATAGATTAAACTCATAAACTCCTAGATCTTCAAGAATGCTTTAATCACTAAGGGGATGTTTTGGATGTAGTTTTTAAAAGTATTTAAAATTAGTAATTAAGAATGAAGATTTATTTTGAGTATTTAGACATAATGGTTAGCAATGATTGATGTTAAAAGCTTGTTTGTATGTAATTTTTAAGAGTACGTAGAATTAGTATTTAGAATGAAAAATTATTTTGAGTATTTAGAAGTAACGATTACAGTCAAAAACTTGTTTCGATGTAGTTTTAAGAGTATTTAAAATTAGTATTTAGAATGAGGATTTATTTTGAGTATTTAAAAATAATAATTGCAGTCAAAACCTCGTTTGTATGTAGTTTTTTAGGAGCTTTTAGTAAATACTACTCTGAAATCTTGCCCTAAGACAATACAATCAGTAAATTGTTTGCCTACAAGTTTAAATCAGATGGTCTGCTACGCTACCTGCTTAAGTTTGCTTTAGGAAATTCGCATAATTGGACCAAATAACTAAAATTAAATAGAATAGCTGAAAGAATATCAGCAAATTACATGAAGAAGTCTCAGTAGGCTGATATCGGAACTCAAACATTAATGTGTCCTGTTCAGGTTTTGAGTTCTTTCAACACCAATTCTTCCCCAAAAGAAGAATGAACGAAATAAATCAGCTAAAAAGCGAAACAAAAAAAGGAAATTATATGCCTTCTAATTCAACCCAAATGCAAATCTTGTATGCAATTACATCAACTCATTCTATGAACCTTGTGAAATATTACCTGCACAAACACAGTGCCATCGGTATAAGCATGAGGATTGATCGCCCGTGTAGTTCGTTGCAAACAAATGTTACACGTAAAAGCCACAAGCATTCTTCGCCGAGGAGATTTCGTGAAAAGAGACCATGGGAAAGTGGAGACATTCTCTGTGCCTGATTGCTCCAGGCCAGCCGGAGCTGAGGGGCCTTCCATGCCAGACCCTGTTGTCCACCCTCTTCCTGTGGCTGCACTAAGCACCACTCCTATTGCAACATCCTAATGCAAACAAACATGAAAACTTTACTGGAAGCTTCAATTAGATCAAATGGTAAACAAAAAGACCAGATATCAAAAAGATATCTAATTTAATTTTTTGCTTTCCTTTAAATAAAAATAGAGACGTAAACTTTATTAATGTTTAAATGCCACTTGGGCTATCGATTTTTGATAATCCATGGCTGACTACGATTTATGAACAGGATTAAAGCCAACCAGTTGCACCTATATAAAGGTTCATGAACTCACTTATTCCAGAATAATCGTTTTCTTACAGAAATTTAATAAAGAAATTTAATGCTCAATTTTTGTTCTTTTGAAAAATGAGTAAGAAATCACGAGATCAAACAAACAGTTGTATGTAAACTTTTATCTCGCGGAAAACTCTAATACAGAAACCAAACGAAAAAAGCATTGAATAAAAAAAAAATATATATATACAATAGTAATAATAATAATAATAAGGTAAAAAGTACCTTTTAGTCCCTAAGGACATGCTTGGTGTGGTGGAATGTAATGGGAAGAAAATAGAAGAGATCTTCCCATCGTTTGACCCACAAAATTATATCCATCAAACACTAGTTTACTCTTACTTTCCTACCGTTATCCCTTCTCTCTCTTTTCGGTCCTAGCCAAATACGCTCTAAATTTGTGATTTTGTTTCTATTTGACATATTTATTAAAATCAAACACTTTTACTCATCACATCTCAATAAAATTCAATTTCAATCTTATGTATCTTTTGAGTTTACCTTTGACCAAGAAGAAGGAAAAAAAAAAATCACTTTATCAATATAGTGAACCTAAAAATTAATCCAGTCAATCTAACTTAAAAAATTGAGCATTATTGAAATAATGGAGTTGAAAGTATAAATTACAGTCAAATTTAAAGACTTAAAAAAAAGACAATTTCCCTAATACTAATAATAATTGCAAAAATAGCCAAAGCGAGCTAGCTGGCACTATCAACTCGTCCCCGTAGTATCCTCTATGCATGGCTTGTTGGCTCGAAGTTTTACTAAAAAAAATAATAATAATAGCAAAAATACATTAAGTATACCTTTGAAAGAGGGGAAAGTGAGAAATGGTGTTTACTGAGAACCGGAAGGTTCCTGATATTCTTCAAGTCAGACTGAGAATCAGATTCGTCCTCATTACCTAAACACACATCCCAAGGCTTAAACAATCAACTCAAAATAATAAAACCAAACGAATAACACAATAAATAGATTTGAAGAAAAATAAAAATCAAGCAATAACAATTTAAAAAAAAAAAACTTAAAACAAATCAGAATCAAACAATAACGCAATGATGATGAATCAGAAACCAAACAATAAACAGTTTGGTTCAGCAAGCACAAGCAACCGCTTAAACAACGCACCGATTTCAAGTCTTCAAAATTCTAATGAAGAACAGAGGCAAACATAGAGAAGAAACAAAAATTAGAAAAGAACTCAGAGATGAATACCTTTGGATGCGTGCGGAACTTGAAAAGATCTGAGAGGAAGCATCCGGTTGGGAGAAGATATAGGGAAAGACGAAGAAGAGGAGACGATCGCAACAGAAGAAGCGTTGATCATAGACTCCATAGCTAAGGAAATGGAAAGCTGGACAGGGAATCGAAGAGGAGAAAGAGGAATTGAGAAAGAAAATGGTGAAAACTGAAAGAAGAGGAAGAACAGAAGCCAATTTGGCACGAAAATATCGCGGGGGACTGGGCGTGGAGTTTTGAGGACACGAACGGCTTATGGCCAATGTGGGCTCAATTTTCCCTAATTTGGCCCAATGTGATTTTCCATCGTAATTATCCATTCAACTACAACCAATCATGGAAGAAATCAGAATTTTATTCAATTAAAATCACAGTTGCTTTTGATGGATATTGAAACGAAAAAAGATAAAAAAAAAAAAAACCGAATTACTATACTATGCAAATCAATATTGTAAATGAAATTATATAGACCAATTGAAGCAGGTCTTCAAGCCGAAAATAATAAAGTTATAAATTTGAATGGAAATCATGATGAATAGACGTACAACAGAATAACACTTATTTCGTCAATTGAAGTCGACGGGCGATGCAAGGTTTACTACATATTACTTTACAAGGATAGTGCCAAAAAAAATAATGTTTTAAACTTGAAGAAGAATCATGATGAACAGATGGGCTATCATTCGACTTCCCAATT
>JBBMEG010002837.1:0-11057 GCA_037832605.1 Cyclanthera cordifolia | reverse complement strand
ACCACGGCGTCAAGGGTTCGAATTCCTCCTTGTCCACAACCGGCCAAAAAGGGAATGACTTTTCTCTTTGTGGGTCGGAAAATCATGATCGGGATAGCGGACCCAAAGCTTGGGTGTGCGTCTTTTGTCGAAATGGAATGACCTTATCTTTTTATTTTTTTTCTTTTTCGTTAATGGGTTAAGGGCGGGGTTCCGTTATAAATTAAATAAATTCAATATAGTATACCCAACCCGAATCAGCATATTTTTTTTGTTTTACGCCCCGTAATTCTTCCTCAGCCAGGCTTGGGCAGAATAACAAAGCAAGTACAAGTATTAGTAGAATAGCAAAAATGTGTTCCTCGTCATTAATATGTTAGCTCGCGGTAAATGTGACCTCTTGGGAGAATCGATGACTACATATATATTTATATGTATAATTCGCTAAAGAAGGAACATATTTCATTTGTTCCTTTTTCATCAGTTTTTGTTTCATACAATATTTTTAAACACCATCTTAACCAAACTCATGTTTATTTGCTTTGAAGAAAGAGAATAAAAACACAACATAGCTGACATGACATGTTGTATAACATGATTAAAGAGATTGGTTCAAATCTTCCACCTTCAAATGTTGTCGAATTCAAAGATACAACTTCAATGAGATGTAAGTATATATTTATATAACTTTTCTAATATATATTATAAGTGTTTGGGCCAACTTACACCCTATTACTTGAATAGGACAACGGCATGATCCTATTGTATTTCCTTATCGAGAAAATGATCAAAATAATTGATAAGAAAATAATTCCAACGTAAAGTCCAATTGTATAAATATCATAGAGTGTAGATGTTGCAAGCAATTTACAAATTTGGCAAGAATGGAAGAACTGATCTAAGCCCCTAGTTCTTAACCACATCAAAACCAAACAAGTACAAAAGAATAAGTATATCTATACAAATTAATAAACTCAGAACAATGATACTTTGAACATCTTGATGTAGAAACAAAATATCAAGACCTCCCTTGTAACTTTGTAATTCATACTCAAAACAACTCTTGCTAATTCTTCCTCTCTACTCAACAATCGACTTTCTCGGTCGCTATGAACGTTCTCGATAAATGTAACGAAACATGTCTACCTATCTATTCCATGAATCAAAACAGTCATTCCAAAAAAGAATTTGTTTTCTCCTCAGAATGATGATTGATGAATCTCTATAATATTAGATAATATAACAGGAAAAAAACTAACCTGAAAGAAGGGGCCCTGGTTTGTTGCTGTTCAACTTGCAGAGTAATTCTAGTTAGATGGAAGGCCAATGGGTGGTGCAGAAGAAGGAAGTGAACGGATATTGATATCGAGAGGCAACAGACGGTACTGAATGTCGAGCTCTTGACAGATCTTCATGACCTCTTCAACCAAGAGCGACCTCCGAGACCATCTTTCCTCTGAATCTTGGTGGTTCATTCTGTGTGAAAGCCAAACTACCAATTTCATCCTGTTTAAGCCATCTAGATCCCTGAACACGATCATAGGGGATGGACACCAGTGTTCTGTGTGGATTTCAACATAACTGTAGAAGCAGCAAAACAAAACAAAAACAAATGGTCAAAATTTTAAAATGAGGAAATTTGCATAGGAGAAACAAGTTAAAGTGGATAGAAAATGATATTCACAAGACTTCCTAAATTAAAAATCAATAGTAAAAGTTAAACGGATTGATGTTGGATTATGATAAATTTAAGTTTAAATACCATTTTGGTCTCTATACTTTAAGATTTGTTCCACTTTGGTCCATAGATTTTCAAAAGTTCAATTTTAGTCCATGGACTTTAAGGTTTGATCATTTTGGTCCCTAAACTTTCAAATGTCTAATTTTAGTCTTTCGACTTTCAAAAAAGTTTCATTTTAGTTCCTAAAATTTAAAAAAAAAAGTTTGAAATTGGTTCAAGTTGATCATTTTAATATTAATAAAGAAAATACGTGAATATATTTCTTAAATTTATAAAGAAATATGATTAATTTTTAAATAAAACTTAACAAAAAAAATTCAACTAAGATCAAATTTAATTTATTTTGAAAGTCTAGAGACTAAAATTGAGCATTTTACCATTCATGGATCAAAATGAAACAAATTTGAAAGTCTAGGGATCAAAATGGAACGAACTTGAAAGTCTGGGAACTAAAATTGAACTTTTGAAAGTTTGAGAACTAAAATGGAACAAATCTCTAAGTCTAGGGACCAAAATGGTATTTTAACCTAAATTTAATTATGCCACACTCAGGTAAGCAATGTTGTTCTTTAACAGCTGAGCTGACGTACCTTATGATTCTCTGTTTAATGGCCACAAGTTTTTCCCCTGGCGTCGCTATATGGACAAAGAATTCAACAGCTTCACCCATGTCAGGACTGCGGTAGAAGTTGGAGATTAATTTGGTTGCAAGAACACTATTTGGGACTATGATCTTCAGGTTATCGAATCTCAAGAACACAGTAGTCAAGATGTTCATTTCCTCTACAATCATCTGCACTTCATTGGGGATGATAATGAGGTCAAAGGTTCAGAAGAAAAATAGTTATGTTAATAAACAAAATGCATGAGCACTACCTGAGTTCCATCAATTTCACATCGATCTCCAACGTCGAAAGGATGCATGACAAACAAGAAGATGATTGCTTCAAATATGGTCTTGAGAGTGTTTCCAAAAATGAATGCCACAACCACTAATTGAGAACTAACAAAGAGGAAAAATTTGCTGGATGCAATTCCTAGTACTATAAGCCAAAAAATTAATATAAGGATGGCGAATATAACATTCACCATATGGTGCAGTTTATCAACAGCTGTTTTGGTATCATTCAGTGTTAAAGCAAGGGCTCGCCGTTCTCGGAAGGCATTGACCTGAAACAGAAGAAAATGTCATTAAGCATAGAAGGTGAAAATGATAATGTGAGGACCTCACAATATTATAATTATTATGGAAAGGGTAAAATAGCTATTACATAAGGGTAGGTTTATGAGCTGTTTGTATTGCATGGGGCGGGAGACATGGAGTATAAATAGGAAGTTAATAGAGAGAAAGAGGGGAGTCTGATTTTGGAGGCTAAGTCTGAGGACTTGGAGAAGAGAGGCCCGGTAATCTCGAATTCACCAGTTAGCTTGTCGTTATTCCTTATAATTTTATCTTACTATTTCTATTAGTGTTTGTATTGAAGTATATTATGGATTATGAGCTTATCCTATGAAATCTAGTGAAGTATCTATCACTATTTCTTCTCTTTTGGTGTTTGGTATTTTATTCTGTGAAATATCCGAAACTAGTAAGGTATTGGAAACCTTACAAATAAACACTAGACCTGGAAGACAAGGAAGAAATTTCATCAGAGAACGCCACAGTCACGGATGACATTTGGACTATTTTGAAGCATGATTTCAGACAAATCTTCATTAACATTTCTTTTTCTTCGTAATTTCAGACGAAACACATTATACAAATGTTATACTGAATTTCTCAACTGAAATTCCATAGCACTCATTGCCAGCCATATTTCTTTTATCTCAAAAGGTTTATTTACATGTACTGACAGTGTCACTAAGAAAAGAGAAGTAATGTTTTCTGAAATCAGCTCTGCATTCTTACCACCCAATTTTTCAAGGCATATTTGCTTATCCTCCGGCTTTCAGTTGCTCCTTCAAAGAGACTCATTGTTTTAAGAACCTCATCTTCTCTCATGAACCGCAATAAGTCATCGAGGTAAATGTACCTGCAGGAATAATTTCAAGATAAGGTTATGTAATGTGATTTTCGCATAGAAAATAATGAATGGGTTATCTAAAACTTAAGCTAGCATAAAACACAAATAGAAGACAGAACCAAAGAAGTGGAATAATATCAAAGAAAAATTTAAAAGAATAAGAAGAAGAAACCCAATGAAAATGACATACTTAAATCCACGCCGAGCCACGTTTTGAAAAATCTTCTTTGCTGCAGCCTTTGCCTCACGTTCACTTTTGATCTCTTTAGTAGATTCATCATCAAGACACGGCCCTGGTATCCGCTCATCCAGAGTGGAAATACTAGCATGTCGAACTATGTTCAACAACCTCTTCATATTCCAAGCAGATACATTCTTCGGACTTAGTTTGTGCAAGTGATCAATCGTTATTCCATCGTTTCCATTTTTGGTAAGTGCTCGAGATAGCTTAGAAGCTCTTCTACAAAAACTTTTCTGGTTGCCCTCGCTGCCTGTGGCCCTTCCACTCTTTACTGAAGAGAAGGCAGCTGCCTTGAGATCAGGGGGTATAGTAATTCCTGCATTCTGTAATCTTTGAACTTCATCTGCAATTCTCTCATCTTCTTCTTCAATCTTCCGAATCTCATTCAGTGGTGGCCCTGAGAGTGTCTCGATAATATATTGGTTAAACAGAGATTCCTGAATTCTATCAAAGTATGTGCTCACATGGAAAGAAGATGCAAGCACCTTCACCATCAAGGTTTTCACTAGCCAAATCAATGTGCTTACCAAGAGACACAGTAAAACTTTCCTCCCAAAATTTAGTATATTGATGTTGGTTTGTCTCTCGACCCGCTTATTGAACAACAAATTCCAAGCAATCAGAACAAGTCCTAACCAAAGACAATTCTGCACTGCTCTTCTAACCCCATATACAAAATACAGAACCCTTTTGCGCAAAAGAAAATTCCTCTCAATGAAAAACACTACGATTCTAATGCCCCAACCAGATACCAATCGTCCACAAATCAATATCAAAATCATCACCTCCCATTTCCATATGTTCAGATCCCATAGGCTCATTCCCCTCAAAAATGGAATAGCAAGAGTACAAACTAAAGCTGCAGTGATTAGAATTAAACTGACCCATTGCAGCAGAGTTAGAGGACTGAAATTTCCCTTTCTAAAATCGTCCGGAAGATCCTCCTCGAGAAAGGGATCGTCGTCGTCGTCTTCAGTCTTGCCGAGAAATCCAGATCGGAGCTGCCCCGATTTAAGAACGAGGCTGGAGAGGTGGTCTGGCTCTTCAGGCGGGTCTGTCAATCTCGACTTGGTTTTCGCCCTCAGCAAATAAGATTGCCTCTGAAACGAAAGCTCTCTATGAAAAGATAAGTTAGAAGCGCACCTAACATCCTCAGCAATAGACTCATTCTGAATACCAGACATAGTCGAAGATTCGCGACGTTCATGATGAGATTGCTGCAATGGCGATTGTTCTCCTCTGCACTCATCTTGCAATTCGCGAGAATCTCTATACCGCCTATGAATCGACTCATTGCCCGAAATTTCAGACGAATCGTGTTTAAACGAAACTTTAAGATCCTTCGAAACCCGACCTAACGGCGATTCCGCATTAGGAGGAGTCATAGTCCTTTCCAACCTGAGCTCCTCCATTTCCAAATCCATATCCAAAGTCGTTTCACCTCTAGTTTTCTGCTTATTAAGAAACTCACCAATCAACCTCGTAGGTGGATCATCCATACCACAATTACCACCCTGCACAAATTCAAATCTCTCATTCCTATCAACGCTAGCCCTAATCGCACATTCCTCAGTTCCAATTCCAATTCCAACTCCATCATTATTATTATTATTATTATTATTATTATTATTCCAGAAATCATACCTGGATTCCCGCCAAACCTTCCCGCCATTTCCGGCAGAGTCCGGAGATCGGGATACAGTCGAAGAACCGCCATCGTCGATCTTGAGAATGACCTCCGTCCGGTCAGGTGAATCGCAATCGTTCAGAAATCGACGATCCCTAAGGCGATTGTGGTGATCCGTATGTTCGGGATCGCGAAGAATGGGGAGCTCTTCGTGATTGATTTCGCTACCGGCTCCGCCGGCAGAAATCTTCTTGTTGTGCTTGAACGATGAATTGTTTTTGAAGGAACTTTTAAGCGTATCCATTTACTGAGATCACTGCTCCTAACACAGAGAAGGCGATCGGCGAAGAGAAAAATGGGCTTCGAATGAAGAAGAGAGAGAATTATTGTTTGGCAATCTGCATGGGATTCATGTTTACATTTTTGCCGCTTCAAACTTCACACAAAACATAATATAATCACCACAAAACTAATAATCCAATTTCTTCTCTTTCTTTTTCTCTCTTTTTTTTTTTTTTTTTTAATGAAAGCTAACGTGTGTTTTTTTTTCTTTATATATATATATATATATATATATATATATTCACATTTTATATATATATATATATAAATGATTTTTTTTTTTCTTTTTTACTTCAATTAAAAGATAGTAATGTGATATTTTTTTCATACTAGAGTGACAAGTTGGAGGGCTCGAATAATTAAATATTTTGAGAGCGTTACAGCATCAATAAAATCAAATAAGCTAATCTTATGTTGTAAGCCAAACATTTTCGTCTTCAATTAAACAGATTTTACCGTGGATATCAGTTGATCATTTTTTGACATCAACCTCTTACTTTATAGATATTTTGATATTAATGATTATTGAATTAGGGTGCTAATCAATAAGAATATAACTAATTTAGTGGCATAGTAGGCTTAATTTCAAAAAAAAAAATAAATTTAATGACATAATATACACAATCAATAATTAAGATATTATATATTTGAAGTTGCACATTTTTAATATTGAATTTAAAAACAAATTAAAACTATTGAGTCAAGGTAAAAATTAGATTTCTTGCTAGCTAACCGAGATATTTTCCATAAATAGTTTTTTTATGATTTCTAAAAGTATATATTTTCATTCAAATACTTGTATGTTCATTGAAAACAAAATTCAAAGACTTGGATAAATGTAACAAGATATTAAAAAAACTTTAAATGTAGCAAGATATCTTCATTTTTTTCTGACCAAAAAAACATTGAAACTCGTTTCTTTCGTTTTCAAATTTACGAAGTTAGAGATCTCCGTTTCTAAAATCGAGACCGGATCTGTGCTCACGAAGAGGAGAGCTTTCCAACAAGGTAAGACACTCGTCGTTTGCCATCGCCGGCTGTCACGCACTGCCATCGAAACTACAAACTCTTGCCATTGATTGAGATTGAAGATTATCATCAAATTGATGGAAGACTATCAAGTGGGCTAGTGATTGAAAGTAATCAATTGAACTACTTATTGAAATCTATCACTGAACTGATTGAAGACTGTCATCACATTGAAAGAAATGAGAGTGATAGATTAAAGGCAAAAATGATAAAATGAGATTGATAAACACATGACATTTTAGTATTTTTACCAATGGGACAACTTTTGTACTATGCATGTAATTACTTTAAAAATGTGACATTGATGGTATTTATTTGATTTCTTTTCCTATACATGATAAATCTCCAATTTTTCATATGAAGTTATTTTTTAAGTTATTGATCAGGCCTATATTTTCTTTATTTTTAAAAATCAAATTTTAATTGATTATTGGGATTAAAAAAAACTAAATTATCAAACATATCTTTGAACTTTATTCCATAACTCAACTGCCATTAAAGATGCACGAGCATCTACTTGATATGTGGTTCGAGTTCCCACCCCTCAATATTGTAATCTCAAATAAATATATATTATATCATTAAACGCCACACGCCTCAAACACTAGGTCCTCTTTGGGACAATAATGCACTGTTAAACAAAAAATTTTAATTCAAAAGTGATTAAGAAGTCATTGAGAATTTATTATTCATCTGAGTTTAATGTTGAATTCAGACATTTATGACAACTTAGAAATTGATCAAACTTTAAAAAGTGAATTAATCTCTATCTAAAAATTTATCCAATTTAAGTTTTGAAACGCATCTCAACAATTGTTGAATTATAAAATAAATAAATCATCGCAACAACAATTTAGTTCTTTTTCATATTTGATTAATCAATAGATGATTAAAGTTATGAATTTTGAATTTTTGGAGCTTAGTTGATAAATTTGACTACGATCTTTATATATGTTTATTATCATAGGAAAAAATATACAAAGTGAGAAAGAAGAATAATTTTCTTGGAGTAATTTTTTTTTTTTAATATTTCTCAACAATCAATGGCAAATTAATTCAAATAGAAATTTAACATTTTTTATTCAAAACATAGATATTTTTTTAACAGTTTTTAAAGTAAGGGTATTTGTGAAACCTTTTAAATTTTTAATAGTTTTCATCCAAATTTAACCGCAAGAGTATTTCTGAAAATATTTTGTAAAGTTCAGAAATATTTATTTAACTTTTCAAAGTTAAAGAGACAATATTAACAAAAACTCCGAGCTCCAAAGTTCAGAGTATTCATTAAATTTGAACTAATAAGTTAAGTGCTTTTTTTTTTCCGTGGGAAGAACTTAAACCAATGATTTGTTCATGGAAATAAACTAATGCCATTGAATTATTCTTGGCTTCATTTATTCTTCAATAGTTAGCTCTCGTGGAAACAAAACCTTTGTTCTTCAGACAGGTAATTGCTTGCCAAATACATAATTTTCAATGGTTAAGAATCTGTATAAAATGTTTCTAAATAATGGTATTATAAAAGCTGCGAGTCATCACAACTATCACCAATTACTGGGAAAAAATAAAATTCAAACTTGACCTATAGTTAATCGGTTAGAAAAATTGATAAAAGAAATAAATAAAGGGGAAAAAAGAAAGAAAATTAAGGGGTAAAAAAAAAAAGTAAAAAGTAAAAAGTTGTAGAAAAATTACTATACATGATGATGATGATGGTTGGAGATTAACCAACGCCATCACAGTGTTAAAATTCAAATTCCCAACGGACTTCTCTAGTGATGGTTTCGTCTCAATACAGAAAGGAATCCTCCACTCTTCTCCTTTCGTCGATCATCACCTTCTTCTGTAACCTGCTCGAAATATTATATTATATTATATTATATGTTTCAAAATGTTACATCAAATAATGATAATTTTCCTTAAATAAATAATCATTATTATTACTACATTATAATAAATTGTAACTTAGAACTTGTTTTCTTTTTACAAACCGAGAAATTCGAGTCTTGCTCCATTTACCCAAGACTAGTATTAATTAAATACGTTTGAAAGAGCATGTTTTGAAATTTGTGGGCTCGACAAACTAAACTGACTAAGGGATGATGCGAGCTTAGAATTAAATTTTAACTTTTTCTATAATAAAAAGAATTCTAATTTTTTAAAATCATAAATTAAATTTCACTTTCTTCCAACCACGAGGAAGAAACTTAAATTACCCATAATGTTGGCTGGATGATAGTTCAAAACTTTCAAGCTTATTCATTTAATATTATTTTTCTCAAGCACAATTTACACTTATGTATTACAAATCTCGATTAAATAATTCCAAATACAAATAGGTTTAAATTTGTCAATAAATTTGAGTTTATTTTAAATTGTCAGTTCGTCAACGTACTTAGACTTGTGGGGATGCCAAATAGAAGGAAGAAAAAAAAAAAAAAAAAATTTAAATACCATTTTTGTCCCTAAAGTTTGGACTTTGTTCTATTCTTTATCAAGACTTACAAAAGTTTAAGTTATAGTTCATTGACTCTTAAGCTTGTTCTATTTTATTCTCTAAACTTTCAAAAGTCTAATTTTAGTTCTTAAACTTTCAAATTAATTTTATTTTATTCTTTAACTTTTAGAAAATATTTAAAGTTGGTTTATGATAAATTTGAAGTTAATATTGAGTGAAATTGTTTCAACCATGCTTATAAATTTTAATATAAGTAACAAAAATATGTTAATATGTTTCTAAAATTTATAGAGAAATATGGTAATTAAAAAAAAAACTAACGAGAAATTTTTCAATAATGACCAAATTAAATTTATTTTGAAGTCTAAGGATTAAATTGGAATATATTCATAAACTAAAATGGGACAAATTTAATAGTTCAAAGACCAAATAGGACAAATTTGAAAATCCGAGAATCAAAATAGGACAAATTTAAAAGTTCATGAACTAAAATTGAACTTTTAAAGTCTAAAGATCAAAATAGGAAAAAAAAACCATCAAAATTTAGAGACAAAAATAATATTTTAATCAAAAAAAAAAGAAACAAATTTGATAAGTTTATTGTCAAAAGATCTAATGGTCAAAATTCGATGAAATTAAGAGAAAATGATGCCACCTACACAAAAAAATTATTTCCTACTGGATTTTTTGATAGGTTAAATTAGGTTTTGGTGGATTAAGAAGCATAGAGTGACTTTTTAATGACATCACTTCTTTTCTTTACTAACAAATAGTTAGTATTTTTTTTATGGAAATTTTGAAAAATTAAGAACCAACATATTTTATCTCTTCTAAATCCGAGCATCTCTAATTTGTTTGCATCATTATATATTTTGAATAATAATACCAATTTTTATTTATAAATTATATAAAATTAAAAGAAAATATAGTTTACAACAATTGTAGTGAATTTTAAGAAAATTACCTCTTGACCATTTGATATACTGCTATAAAATTTGGATGGCATGTATACAAACTAACTTTATTATTCCCAAAATCCTTATATTTAAAGGATTTAGATTTTTTTTTTTTTTTTTTTTTTTTTACAATTAACAATTTTACTAACGTAAATATCTTATGTGCATATAAACTGAATCGGTAGTTACAGTAAAATTTGATCCATTTCAATCATTATTATATACTTTATAATCATTTTTATCATTTATTGTAATTTTAACGTATCTGTTTTTTTTTTATTAGTTAAAGTAGTGATATTATGTTATAAAAAATAATAATTTTTTTTAAACATATAACTTTGAAAAAACTAGGACTAAAATATTAGTTTTATAATTGTAGTAAATTAAACTAAAAAATACAACAAAAATAGTTTGGTTTTATTTTATTCAAATTAAAATTTTAAAAAAAAAACTGAAAAATAAAAATAAATTGTGATTTAAAAAAAAAATAAACATGTTTTTTTGGTTTTTAGTTTTTTTTTTTCTTAAATATAAAACTAAAATCAACAATTTGAAAAACATGAATTAAAAAATCAAAAGAAAATGGTTATTAAATGATGCCTAAAATAAGAGGGTTAATTTATTCACCATCCACAAGAATGTGCTTCAAATTAAATTTTA
>JBBMEG010002818.1:9464-40171 GCA_037832605.1 Cyclanthera cordifolia | reverse complement strand
TTGTTGCAAATAATTGAGGATACGAAAAACATAAACTCGAGTTTTTATTAACTCTCTGGGCAAATTGAACAAAGTTCATACAACTTTGTAATATTTATTAGCAATATTAATGACATACCTTTCGAAATATTTTGTTTCTTTTATTTCAATATACAAAATGTCATTTCATGATTACCAAAGCAAGTATAACATTGTTAATTTTTAAATGTTTGAACTCATGACATTGTTAATGTTTTTTTTTATTGATAACATTGTTAGCATTACCATGTATCAATAAATATATTGAGGTTTCACAATTTTTTAGTTTGTACAATTCAAAATTTAAGTTTAGAAGATATATTATTAAAATAGTGTATATATATATATGGAACATGCATCATTTTAAAAAACAAAATCAACCGATGTCAAATATTCTTAAGCATTTAAAAAGATGATTGAATGTTCATTTTAAGAGTATTTAGAATGATAATTTATTTTAAATATTTAGAATTAATGATTGTAGTCAAAAACTTTTTTGATTGTAGTTGTTAAAAGAATTTGAAATTAGTATTTAGAATGATAATTTATTTTGAATATTTAGAAGTGGAGAATTATTTTATTCAAATTTTATTTTATTGTTATCTTTACCATATTTAGGATAAATCTTCTCTAGCTAATATTTTTTCCTTTTCTATTTCTTTCTTGAGTCTATTTATTACTTTGTATTATTAAGTTTGAATAATAAGAAAATAGGTGTTTTTTCCTCAAAATCTACATGGTATCAGAGCTCATTAAGCCCAAACGGGTATTCGGTGCAATAAAATTAAATTGAGATCCGATTCAAGATTGGTGAGCCCCGAAGAGGCTCCATCTTGAGGGGGCGTGTTGAGGATCTAAAATATCCCACATCGGTAAGATGGGGAGTCCTCTAGCCACATATAACACAAGGTGGCTACTCCTCTCATAGCCAATTGGTTTTGAGATGGATGTCCATACTTTCTAACAATGTTGGAGATTGTTGAAGATACTCACCTTCTGCAAATGTCCCACATTCGAAAGGTGGAGATTCTTCAACATGTTTAAAAGATACGGTGGGCTACTCCTCTCATAACCAATTGGTTTTGAGATGGATGCTCACACTATCTAGTTTCTAATATGTCTCCGAACGAATCGCAACTTCCTTCGACCTTCTCCATCAACTGTTCGCTCGTTCAATCATCTCCGTCGACTGTTTTGCTTGTTCATTGACTGTTCAACCTACTCTGTCGATTGTTCACGTCTGTTCACGGGTGTTCGCGTTGGTTCTATTTGCGCGATTCTGTTCTGTTCGTGTTGATTCTCGGGAAATCTGTATCAGTTATGTTCGTCTACTTGGATTAGTTCGAGCCTCTCCTTCAATCGCGTCTCTCCGTCAATCTCCGGCCGATACTATTCAACAACAAAATTAGATACGTTTATTATTGTTTAATTTCCTCAGCCTAGAGCTATTTGTTTTATTGAATTTACTTATATTTTTTTTTGGCAAGTAAAGATGACTAAACATGAGCTTTGAGGTGTTGAAAACTCCTCTCAATATCTAACCCACCCATAAATCGAGGATTCTACCTCTCAAATTTTGACTAATCACAAACTCCAAGGTCACAATTCCCTTCAATCGAATCAATCCGTATTCATATATATTTGCTGTAGAGGCAAATATGGTCAGTTAACTGGAGATGTTTTTGGCCCAAAGTGGACGATCCGAAATACCAATTGTGGAAAATTGATGACCACCTTGTCATGTCTTGGCTTCTCAACTCCATGGCTCCTAAAGTGGGAGAGAACTTTTTACTTTGTAAAACTGGAAAAGAAATATATCCGCTCTCTTGGCCATAGAAACTCGACTATATAATTTACGACAAGGAGAACTCAATGTCACAGAATATTACAATCTTCTTGTTTGAAACTTGCAACAGTTGGATACGTACGAGGTTTATGACTGGAAGTGTGGAGAAGACATGAAAACGTATAAAGAAATAGTTGAGAAAAAGAGAATATTGAGACTTCTACTGGGTCTTAACAAAGAGTTAGACTATGTAAGAGGAAGAATTATGCGTGAAAAAAGGTTACCATCTCTTTGAGAAGCCTTCTCTGAAGTTTGAAGAGAAAAAAGCAGAAAAGAGTTAATGATGCCCGAAACAGAAAAATTTGTTGGAGTAGAAACTTCAGCCATGGTAACTCACAATTCATCCCATGATAGTAGAAACAAGAAAGGGAATCGCCCTTGGTGTGATCACAGCAAGAAGGTGGGACATGTACGAGAAACCTATTGGAAAATTCATGGAAAACCAGCAAACTGAAACTAACTAAGAAAGTGAATGATGTCCATGCTCAGGTTGTTAATGCTCCCTCACAAAATTCTCGAACTCCAACTGTTTTTTCAAAAGAGCAATTGGAAGCACTACAAAATATGATTGGTCACCTTTCATTCCCAACTTTTACATCATCTTCTGCCGGCGAAAAACGTTCCAGCAATCTTGCTTACCAAGGTACAAGTCTTTCTTGTCTCTATGTAAAAAATGACAACTATAAACCATGGGTTGTGGACTCAGGAGCATCTGATCACATGACTGGAGACATCACCTTATTCCAACAGTACAAGTCCATACCTGTGTATTCATCAGTCCGCATTTCAGATGGTTCTCTCTCCGAAGTAACAAGAAAAGGGTCTATAAAATTGACAGATGGCCTCACTCTTTATGATGTGCTTTCTGTTCCTAAATTGGACTTCAACTTGATTTCTGTTAGTAAACTCACCAATGATTCCAAGTGCACCACTAACTTTTATTCAAATTTTTATGAATTTCAGGACGTGGGTTCGGGGAAGGTGATTGGCAGTGCACGGCAACATGGTGGAGATCTTCTGTTAGACAATTGCCATTCAAGTTTGCTCGTCAGCCATAGTCTTAACTTTTGTGTCGAGTCTGTTAATCGTACTTCCAAGTCAGAGTCTTTATCAAGTGAAAGTCAAATTATGTTATGGCATTTTCGTCTTGGTCATCCAAATTTTATGTATCTTGAAAAATTATTTCCTAATCTATTTGCCAATAAAAGATCGAATCTCTTTCAATGTGAAACTAGTCAACTCGCAAAACACACTAGAAATGTTTATCCCAGTGTACCTTATAAATCCTTCATGCCATTCTCTCTCATCCATAGTGATATATAGGGATCTTCTCGAACGAAAAATGTTTAAGGTGCACGATGGTTTCTCACTTTTATTGACGACCATACCAGAATGACTTGGACCTTTCTAATGAAGGATAAATCTAAAACTTCAAATCTCTTTCGTTCTTTTCATGTCATGATCTTGAACCACTTTGGAAGTAAAATTCAAATACTTAGAACAGACATGCTCGAGACTATTTTAATTCCAATCTTGGCCCATACCTACTATCTCATGGCATTGTTCACACTAGTTCATGTGTGGATACTCCTCAACAAAATGGCATTG
This sequence comes from Cyclanthera cordifolia, assembly GCA_037832605.1. Classification (NCBI taxonomy): domain Eukaryota; kingdom Viridiplantae; phylum Streptophyta; class Magnoliopsida; order Cucurbitales; family Cucurbitaceae; genus Cyclanthera; species Cyclanthera cordifolia. The sequence goes on along the minus strand of JBBMEG010002818.1, from coordinate 36,699 downwards.
GTGAGAGAAAAAATAGACATCTTCTGGAGGTAGCTCGTTCCCTCAATATTGCGACAAATGTTCCTAATCAATTTTGAGGGGAAGCAATTCTTACTGTAACCTTTCTCATTAATCGCTTGCCCAGTCGTGTCCTTCATTTTAAATCTCTTCGAGATGTACTTCTTCAAAATCACCCTCAAACGCAAAACCACTCTTCAAACTTACCCTTCCGAGTGTTTGGTTGCTCGTCTTTTGTTCACAACCATTCTCCTCACAAGTTTAAACTTGATCCTAAATCCATTAAATGCATTTTCCTCGGGTATGATTCACCTAACAAAGGTTACAGATGCTATTCACCAATCACTAGAAAAATGTACACATCCATGGATGTCACCTTCTTTGTAAACCAACCTTTCTAACCTAGTCTCAAATTCAGGAGGAGAGTATGAGGGAATTTGAAATTGAATCATCGCTTCCTCAACCTAGTATCCTAACTATTCTTGAAAATGAGTTATTTGTTCCTAAATCTAGTATCTCAAATCTTCCTGAAAATGAGTCATTTGTTCCTCAGCCTAGTATCCCAACTATTCCTGAAGCTTCCCAAACTTGTATACCTATTGTCTACACAAGGAAAAAAGAAGTTGCTGTGCAAAACCCAGAATGCCAATCATTTGAACCATATTCATCATCGTTTAATTTCACAAGTGAAAATACCACTTTTATGGCACAAAAGATTGATGATCTGACCTTGCCAATTGCTCATGGAAAAGGTGTTAGAAGTTCCACCAACCATCGCATTGAAAAATATGTTACATATGGGAAATTGCTTCCATCTTACAAAACCTTTGTGACTCAATTGGACAATACTTACATTCCCAATAACATCAATGACGCTTTAGAATGTCCAAAATGGAAAGAAGCTATTTATGAAGGAATCAAAGCCCTTGAAAATAATAAGACATGGACTCTCACAAACCTTCCATAGGAAAAGCGTCCAGTTAGTTGAAATGGATTTTCACTATCAAAAAGAAATCTGATTGAAGTGTGGAACGATTTAAAGCTAGACTTGTTGCAAAAAGATTCACACAATCTTACGGAATAGATTATGAAGAAACATTTGCCCCAGTTGCAAAATTGAATACTGTGCGAGTATTGTTATCCCTAGCTGTAAATCTAGACTGGCCACTACACCAACTTGATGTCAAGAATGCATTCCTTAATGGTGATCTCGAAGAAGAAGTTTACATGCAAATTCCTCATGGACTAGAAAACAATTCTAACAGAAATATGGTGTGCAAGCTTAACAAGGCGTTATGTGGTTTGAAACAATCTCCGCGTGCTTGGTTTGACAGATTTTCTAAAACACTTATCTCTAGTGGTTATTACCAATGTCAAGCTGACCATACTTTGTTTCTGAAATATTCAAATCACAAATCTGCAATTTTCATTGTTTATGATGATGATATCATCATTACAAGAAATGAGAGTGAAGAAATTAACAAACTTAAAAGAACGCTTTCGATTGAGTTTGAAATCAAAGACTTAGGAACTTGAAGTATTTCCTAGTATGGAAGTGGCACGGTCCGATCAAGGGATTGTAATTTCACAGAGAAAATATATCATAGATCTTTTAAAGGAGACGGGAAATCTTGGTTGCAAACCTGCTGAAACTCCCATGGATCGTAATCTAGATTTTAAGAAAAATGAAGATAACAGTCCAGTTCTAAAATGAGAGTATCAAAGACTTGAAGGAAAATTAATCTACTTGTGCCATACCAGACCTTATATAGCTTACTCTGTGAGCATCGTCAGTTAGTACATGAACAACTCCAGTAAACAACATCTGTGTGCAGTGAACAGAATATTAAGATATCTGAAATTTACTCTTGGTCATGGTTTGTTATTTATAAAGTCCTCAAACAAGTTAGTGGATTTATATATTGATCCAAGTTGGACAGGGGAATTAACTGACGAAAAATCTACCATTGGTTATTGTTCGTATGTTTGGGGCAATTTACTTACGTGGAGAAGTAAGAAACAAACTGTTGTATCAAGAAGTAGTGTTGAAGCTGAATATAGAGCTATTGCCTTGGGAATTTGTGAAGGTATATGGATTCAGAAACTCTTAACAGAATTGCAAGTTGAGACTCAAAAATCAATGATATGTTTTGTGATAGTCAATCTGCCATAAGCATGGCTAAGAATCCTATTCAGCATGGCAGAACAAAACACATTGAAATAGATAGACACTTCATATTTGAGAAAGTCAACAACAACACCGTGGAGTTAAACTATGTTTCATCTCGTTGTCAAATTGCTGATATTCTCACCAAGGCTCTACCAAGAAATATCTTTGAAGAATTCAACTCCAAGTTTGGCTTGTACAACATTTACAATTAAGTTTGAGGGGAAGTGAAGAATTATTTTATTCTCATCTTTACCATATTTAGGATAAATCTTCTCTAGGTAATATTTTTTCTTTTTCTATTTCTTTCTTGAGTCTATTAATTTCTTTATATTATTAAGTTTGAATAATAAGAAAATAGGGGTTTTTCCTCAAAATCTACAGGAAGTAATGATTAGTAATGATTGCACTCAAAAGCTTGTTTGAATGTACTTTTTAAAAGTATTTAGAATTAATATTTAGAATGAGGATTTATTTTGAGTATTTAGAAGTGATGATTAGTAATGATTGCAGTCAAAAGCTTGTTTATATATAGTTTTTAAAAATATTTATAATAAGTATTTAGAATGAAAAATTGTTTGGAGTATTTAGTAGTAATGATCGAAGTTAAAAACTTCTTTGATTGTAGTTTTTCAAATCAATATTTTCTAAATATTCATTTGAAAATCTACATCCAAACATCTCATGTATGTTCCACGCTGGAAAGGAAACGACGAGAGAAAATAATAGTAACAATAATAATAATAATAAAATACACAACATAAGTCAATTGTGTCCTCGAATAACATGGATATTTACATCCTTACGTCTTTCAACCCCAATGTAGATTATAAAAATATTATTCGGGTTAAAGTAACCATTTTACCCCTAAAAAACTAAATGATAAAAATGACTTTAGTGTCTTTCGTCTTCGAAATAACAGGGAAATGTATTTTATGAATAATATCTTATATTTTATTTTTTGCTTCTACTTAGAGCCTAAAATACAAATCATAATTATCTATGTTCTACTTCTTTTTGTTTTCTACCAATGATGTGTTTTTCTTTGACAAAAAAAGAAGAATTATATCGTTATTTAGCTCATAACAACATGTCTAAGTTGCCAATTCTCCTCCGGATATCTCAAACCTGCAATCTTTGTAGTGTATGGTACAATGTACCACTTCATTAAAGAGCTTAAGTAGTCGTATCTCTTTCGTGTTGCTTCTTCTTCTTCCATCATTTGAACATGTTCTCAGATCAACGAAGATCCTCTTCTAATTTTCGACGCTCATCTTCAAAATTTTGACGCTCTTCTTCAACTATATTATCTCGGTGTACATTTTCTTCCCGACTTCGTTCATCTTCTTCCCGATGTCGATTATTTTCTTCTATTATTGTTTTAATAGTTCATGCTCACTTAGGTTTAGTCCACTATTAGATGAGGAAGGACATCGATTCTTTCTTCTTATTGATGATGGCTGTCAACCATCTCATCGAGTTCCTAAAACAATTGCTTGTATCTCATCTTATGTCATAGGTTGTGAGCTTTCTTATGATTCTTCATGCATTTCACGCATTTTTTGCTATTACAATAAGTAATGTTGGTAAAGACTATAAACTATAGCAAAAAAAAAAAAAAATTATAGTTAAAATTTACATAAGCTTGTTCTGTTTGTTATGAGGGCCAACATTTTCCTTCTTTAAAATGAGTTTCACGTAACAATTTCAATTTGTCCCAATATTTGACTCCCTCTTTTTTTAAAAAGAGAATGTGAAATTGAAACAATTATGATAAACGTTTATCAATAAAAAAAACAAAATATATAATTTAATTACCTCCTATCATATATGCATGAAACTCTTTGAACCAGCTATGTGGTTGTGTTGCACTTTATTACGAGATTCACTAGCTTTTCTCGAGATTTCCTAGAAAAGAACATATTAGTCTCAAAGTTAATATTTTTAAAAAAAAAAATTAATTAAATACTTTAAATTAACATCCCATGTACCTTAAACTTAGGAGATTCAAACATGTCACACATAAATGTTAATCTTCTATGTTATTTAAACGTTCATGTGGTTTATTTCTGGCCTTTCTGTGATCAAAATTTTTATAGTGTTGGTTTAAGTCATATCGAAATTCTTTAAAAGCTTTTCTCATGGTTTGTACGATAAATTCATTTAGGAAGTTATCTTTTAATTCGATATCAAAATTATTCTGCAATGAAATATACAAATATTAGTCATTTTAAACATGAAACATATCATTAAATGGTTAAGCATAATTTCTTACCATTAACTGATGTCGAAGTTGGTCCTTATGCTCTTCTGGCACTGTCATCGTATGTTGGCATTCGAATTAGAAACAACCCTCTGACAAGTGTTCCAATTAGATTACTAAATTTTCCTACATTGTCATATATTGTTTTCTTAAATTTTGGATCTACTGTGATTGGTATTTGATCATTTATTCGTAATAATTATCTAAATCAAGGCTCCTTCACATTTCTCTAATATGAAAATTCACAACAACTAAGAAAGATTAATATAAAACGTCAATTCTATACTATATAAAACCCAAATAATGATGAGATAAGCCCAAAACAAATATAAAAATTACAGGACTTTCACGAACTTTGAAAATAAGAGCCGAGTTTACCAAACTGAGGTCCAAATAAAAGAACCGAACCAAGAAAGAGCTATTAAACCAAACCGTAGTTTTCATTTTGGATCAGAAACTTGAAATATGAAATGTTGAACCGTTTAAGAATGGATGGCCAGGATTAACTGGGTAGATCTCATCTAAGGCTGAGATCATACCACTCATCCTTTGGACTCTGTCGGTTAGCTTGTCAAGTCCTCCACGTTGTTTCCACTACTACTCCTCAAACAAAAACCCTATTCTCTTGACTATTCAAACCATACATCTTCTATTCTTCCGAGTTTTAGCGATTTTTCGCCAGAGCTTCGTTCGTCTTGAACATGATTCCAAGGATCTTGGCTTCGTCGATGATAGTTCTGATAACCTTTTATCAGACTCATCAATTGGTTAAGTCTTGCATCAGTCTTCAAGCAAAGGTGTTAATCTTGATGGCCTACTAAAGATAAAATATGATATTTGCTTCTTTCTTTTATTTTATACCTTTGGTTTTCCTTCTTGTTTCTCTTCTTAACTTTTTTTTCTTAATTTTTCTTCTATTTTAACACTACATGTGAGATCAAGAGAAAATGAGAGAGATCAAAGAGAAATAGAGAGAACAACAAGATTTACATGGTTCGGCTAAAAATTGCCTCCACGGGAACTAAATTTATTTCAGTTCTTCATTCTTTTTATACATATGTGTTTCTACTGATACTTCACTATTATTTTAAACAGAGAACAAACGTTCTTATTTATACAAGCTATAGGTAGTGCCACAAGAGGTTAGAACCTTTAGGTGGGTTTAGAAAAAGCTTGTTAGCAATAAATAGATAAAACTGTTTACTGTTGTTTCAATTTGGTTGTATATAGGTTTTAGTGTAACAACCTTTCAGACAAAGTTGTTCAAACTCCTCATAAGAAGTGAGTTTGAATGATCTTGTTTTTGAATCACATAACAGATTTATGTTTATTTGTTTTTATCTTGCTTAGATGGGTGTTTACTAATCACGGGAAATTTAGATTATTCAGTTCATGCAATATATCATTGCCATTAAGAATTTTAAGGGGTCGTCGAAATTCTGTCTTACACAGATTTAATATTTTTGGTCAGGTCTTAGTCAAGACTCTTTTGCATTGGCAGCCCCACAAACATGTCTCCTCATCAACAACTAGGATTAGATTGGCTGCAACAATTGTTAAAAGGATCGTACCATAGTGTTGTTAGCGGTTGTGCCCTAAAGGCCTAAGAGTTTATATTTAAAGAACAAACATTTAATGGTAGACATTTAATGTCAAATTTTGGTTATTAATAAATATTATTTTTGATAAATATGCATATAATATTTAAACGTCATTCAACCGAATCATATTAATTGGTTTAATGTCGATATGCCCATGGTTATTTGGATGTACACTTGGATAAGTATGTGCGACATATAACTGGATCTAGTTTCAATTAATAACCTAAAACATCTATAGTATATTGACTAAGGCAAGAGCGTCTAAGTCCTGGTAACATAGTTGGTGAGGCCCACTTTACAAGAGTTACAAACGACATGATTTTTGTTGTTCATCTATAGACATGTGCGTGGGGGTGCATATGAAAAAAGGAGTTTTTTTATAAGACGGGACTAGAACTTTTATGATCGACATTATAATTATGTTATAGACTCGCAACAACTAATTCGCTAAAGATCATCGTATGTCAATGTGTGATTTGAATATGGAGTGGGTTGTGAACTCTTAGTTTAAGAAAGCGTCATTTAAGACTGGCCAAACAGCGATGGATCAATAAGGCCTGCCATGTTGGGATTGTCGTAGTATGTGGTTGGGAACGTAACATCACAATAAGAAATTCAGAACTTCATTCCCTAATAACATTGAGGAAGAAGTAGAGTTATTCCTTTAATAATTGATTATAGTGCATGAACAAATAGATCTCACCTCTCCTTGGCCCGAGAGTACTTTCTTTAATAGTGAGACTATAAACAACTTTTTTATTAAAGAAATCAATAGCACTTAAGGAGAAAGATGTAATCACGGTGGTAGAATGGACATATTGACCAATCTGTGAATTAAGAACAAGCTCATGAAGGATCATACAACTAATGACCGATTATATCCATGGACTCTAACTTGTCATATAGTGCGAGAGAGTTGAGCACATGCCTTTAGTGAAATAAGCCTGATGTTAACAAGGAGGGTTCAGATCTCAGGTCACTGTTGCTTTCAAACTATAGGTTCACTAGTCCCCAGGCTAGCTCATAATTACTGGTACACTATTTAATTAGAGAATAAATTTGAAGAGTTTAAATTCATGGAGTAATATGTAGGATATAATTAATGGAAGTGTTAAGTTTAATACTTTAACTTTATTAATTAAAAAGGAACAATTAATTGGACAAATTAATTATAATTAATTATTGGATAGTTATTTATTTAGAGTTCTCATTCGACACATTGGGATAATAATTATTGTATAATTATTATTAAATTGAGAATATCAATTAATTAATACGTTGGACATATTAATTAATTTAATAATTATTGGATAATTATTAAATAGAGAATGTTAATTGACATGTTTGACATATGAATTGATTTAATAATTATTATATAATTATTAAATGGAGAATATTAAATAATATGTCAAACGTATTAATTGAACTAATAATTATTGAATAATTATTAAAGAAGAGAATTAAAATATTAAAATATATTAATTATAGAGATTTATTTATTGAATAATATATTGGATATCTTATGAAATTTTTATTTATTTAATAAATATCAATTAAGAATAAATAAAATAATATATGGGATATATTAGCCATATTCGAAAATCCTCGCTTTATTTGAGGAATGAAAATTAGTTTCACCCTATATGGAAGGGAGTGAAACTTGAATTCACTATTTTATATTGGAAAGGGATTTTTTTGTTTTCTCAATATCTTGTATTATTAAATATTCAAATGTATTATATTTTACTAATTTAAAGATTTACTTCTCACTATAAATAGGAGTCGAAGAGAGCTTTCGTCTTAATCCTAGTTATCTCATATGCGCACAACGCATGCAGCTACTCGCTGTGTTAGTAAAATGCATAATCTCTTACCATTATCTTAGGTTAAAACATGTCAAAAACAAGACAGATACACCATCTGGTATTCGTCCAATAATTTACCTCACTATGGCAATGGTCAATGGTCAAGGTGTTTGTGCTTGAAAATCAGAGTTTGGCCTACCAGCCTCTAGATGATAACAAACATGCACATGATACTAAGAATAAACGCTATCCAACTACATACTTAACCTATGGTCACTGGCAAAACCTATAAGACACTTCATACCACACCTTGCATGATACTAATAATATGTACCCACCCACGACTAACGGCATATAACAATTGTACAAGGCCTAAAAAGTAAATGTGGCATCAATAAAATTCTTAAAGTACACAACATACCCTAAAACAGGTATGCAATTCAAAAGGCCATACAACATAGCATGCAATATAATGTACCATGAGCAAAATAGAGACATCATACTAATTCAAATCATTTCAACTAAGTCTTCCATACTTCACTTCTTAACATAAAAAAATCATGCACAATCAGAAATACATGCAACAATATAACATCGTACCAAAAATACATGCAACCATATAACATCGTACCAATTCGGATTTTAAATCACTACTACAAAAAGTACGTACCATGACACTCTTAAAATTTCATTTTTCCTGGGTGAAGTGAAAATAGTGTCGTTAAATGTAAAAATGCATGTTGTTGTGCGCATTTACAGAGTCCCTCTTTTTTCACTCTAATTCCTCTAAAACCCCAACTTCTTGCCGAGATAGAGAGTAGCCGCTAAACCAAAAATTGTGTCAAGTGCGTCGTTCTTCGTCCGAAAGTTTAGAGTCTCACATCTTCAAAGGCCGTAAGTGTAGCCGTTTCTCTCTTTGACATTTATTGTCTTCAATTTTCTACACTAAAATTGTATCCTCATTATTTTGTGAGACAAATCTTTGTTAGGGATTTTATTTTCCCTCTAGGCTACCCATAATCTTTGGGAGAGTCTCACATCTTCGGCGGCAGATTTTAACTTTCCCTCTCACCGCTATCTGATGGATTTAAAGTTCTTTGGTTTTCAAGGTTTCTAAAAGCTCATTTCGTCTATCACATTATCTCATAGTATAGCTATACAATTATGAAGTTTTTTTTTTTGACATAAATTAAAAACATTTTAAGTAACATTATATATTGACCACTTTTCGTTACAAGTCGATCATGGTGTCAAAAGAGTAGTAGCTCAACGACATTAGTAAACGCTGAAAGACCATGAAATCACTGATTTAAATCTTCCACCCCCAATTGTTGTAATCTCAAAAAAAAAAAAAAAAAAGTCGATCATAGTTACCAAATGTTTATTTGTCATGCTTGAAATTTACAAAAGTGTTTCAATTTCATATGATCTTTGTTTGCCATTGTTATGTACTTTTGTAGAAGGTGTTATAGCTGGAGGTGTGGTCAACTTCGTAATAGAAGCTACAATTGATTCAATCAAAACTCATTTAATTGTAGCCTTATATGTGTAGGTTAGTACCAATTGAATATCTTATAGGCTTCTAATACTTTCGAGCCTCAAATGTATGAATAAATACTGTTGCTTTAATTATTTAATTCATTTTACGTTTTTAAGTGCTTCATTTTTATTTTATTGATCTCTCAATTGAAATTATCTTTTTCTTTTTTTTTTGAACGAATCATTATACAATCTATATGATGATCATTTCTTTTGCTCAAAGCCATCATCCATACTTGTCTGCCTATTTAAAAAAATGAGCAAAAGATAGTTAGGACTATTATTAATATGGCTTTGTTAGGTTGTTCGAAGGAGGCCAAATTATACTGAATGGTCTTTATTTTGGACTTGTTGTAAATCTTGTTGAGATGTTATCGTGAGTATAAATTCTCATCTTTTCACACATGAAAAAAGTTCAATTTTTTGTTTTATATATCTATATCATAAATTAATATTAATAATGAAGTTTTTTTTTTTTTGCATTTCTTGATAAATAAAGGAAATAAAAGATAGTATGAATTAATAAATATTTTAAAATCATTGAAAATAAAAATATGTATTACTTTCGTTTGAGTTTAATTTATAAAATATATTTTTAAAATACGAATATAATTATGGAGTTAATGTTACTTTTAACCTTACGAAATATATTTACAAAATGTAAATTGTATTATGAAATAATCATAAATTAATAACTACAAAATAATTTTTTTAATTTTAAATTTATATATCAAAATATGGAAAATTATATGTACTGAAATAATAAAATTCAAAATTAGAGGAAAGAAGTTATGAAAAATGAATAAAATTATTTGGAAAAAAAACAATTCAAATTTAATTTTTTTTTCATAATAGTGTATTTTTGTACAAATTTATTCACGATTTCTATTAATAATTATTTAAAATTTATGTTGATAATGAAAAATAAAAATAGGAAATTAACGTTAATTCAACCTGACGAAATATATTTCAAAATGTGAATTGTATTATGAAATGATCATTAATTAAAAAATATAAAACACCTTTTTTAATTAAAACTATTTTACAAAGAAAAATAAACTTAAATTGTTCTAGAATCATTTCTTCATTTAAATTAAAAAATTGATTATAAAATACCATTGAATATGAAATAGATTATCCAATTATTATTAAATTTAATTTAATAAAAACATATCTTTAAAATTACCTATTAGCAAGAGATAGAGTTAGAAGAAATATTAATTATCCTACAAGATATGGTTATTTCGATCTTGTTTCATATGCTCTTCTAAGTCCTAATGACTTTGTTGAACAAGAACACCTAAACCTTTAATCAAGCCATAAATAGCATAAATAAAGAAAAATGGTGGGTGGCTATGAAAGTAGAGTATGACTCTCTAATGAAAAATAAGACATGGGTCCCTTGTCAACAAACGTTTGAATGTAAAAATGGTCGGGTGTAAGTGGATTTATAAAATTAAGGAAAATCCTTTAGATATTAATAAACATAGGTTCAAGGCTAGATTAGTAGCTAAATGATTCAATCAAAGAGAAGGTATAGACTATGATGATGTTTTCTCTCCTGATGTTAGACATACTTCTATGAGAATTTTGCATGCCTTTGTTGCTCACTTTGACTTTGAGTTAGAGCAAATGGATGTCAAAACCTCATTCTTACATGGAGAGCTAGAAGAGATAATTTAGATGGATCAACTATTGGGTTTTGAAGCCCATAAACAAAGTAAGAAGGTACGTCTACTAAAAAGATCTTTGTATGGACTTAAGCAATCTCCACGTCAATGGTATAAATGGTTTGATTCTCACATGTTATCCATTGGTTTTAATAGAAGTAAGTATGATAGTTGTGTTTACTTTAAAGAAGTTTCCAAATCTGAAATTATTTACTTACTTCTATATGTTGATGATATGTTGATTGCATGTAAGTCCATGAATGAAATAAATAGGCTAAAGGATCTTTTGAATAAGGAGTTTGACACGAAAGATTTAGGCAATGCAAAATGAAATTTAGGCATGGATATTATTAGAGAGAGGAATAACAACAAGTTGTATTTGTCTCAATGTGATTATATAACTAAGCTAGTCAAAAAGTTGAACATGCATAATAGTAGGAAAGTGCAAACACCATTTGGAAAGCATTTTAAACTTTCTAGTGATGACTCACCTAAGACACTTAATGAGATTAAAAAAATGGTGAATATTCCTTATTCTTCAACTATTGGTAGTCTTATGTATGCTTTGGTTTGCACTAGACCCGATCTTGCACATTCACTGAGGGTTGTTAGTAGATTTCTTGCTAATCCTGAAGAACAACACTGGAATGCAGTAAAGTGGATTTTAAGATATCTTCCATGTCATACGTTTTTATGCTTATGTTATAGTAGAGACAAATAAAGTAAGTCAATTGATATTATGTGTTATGTTGATGCTGATTATGCCACTAATATTGATAAACGTAGATCTTTGATTGGTTTTGTGTTTAAATTGTTTAATTGACAATTTGTTGGAAATTAAATTTGCAATCCATTGTTGCTTTGTCTACAATTTAGTCTAAATATATTGCCTTAACAGAAGCGGTAAAGGAGGGTGTTTGGCTAAGGGAATAGTATCAGAATAAAGATGTAGAGAGGACATAAATGTGATTGTGAGTTGTGATAGTCAAAGTGCTCTACATTTATCAAATAATAATTCTCTTCATGAAAGAAATAAACATATTGATGTTAGATATCACTTTGTTAGAGATGTTATCAATGATGGTTTAGTTCATGTTAGAAAGGTTAGTACTGATTTAAATGAAGCCGACATGTTTATAAAAGCATTAACTTTTGATAAGTTTGACCTTTATATGAGAATATTGAATATCAGTGTAGGTTAGTTTTTATTTTCTATGTATTGAATTGATGAATAGTTTGATGTTGATTGCTTATTCCAAATTAAAGTATATGCCAAGGTGGAAATTGTTAGAATATGGCCTAAACTTTAATTAGGATTCATTGTTTTTTAATTAAACATCATTTACATCAATAAGTTAAATACATAGTTAATAAAAAAATAGGGTAATTAGTTGAATCGTTAGGTTGGTTAATTTTGGTTAAAAGGTTATTTAACAACCTAAATATTGTAATATGTTGCCAAGCCTATTTTATTATTTAGTATAAATATGTGGCCGCATTACCATAAATCTCTAAGCTTTTGATTTTACTCATTTTGAAAGGAAATTGTCAAAATTAAGAGACTTAATTTTGTTTAAGTTTTGGAAGGGAATTGCTAAGAGCTAAGGGTGTTTGAGTAAAATAGAAGGAAAAAGAGGGGTGTTTGAGTAAAATACTCAAACCTTGCAAGAGAGAGAAATCAAAGGGGGAGTTTCCAAAATACTCTCCCCTTTAGTGCTTTGGCTGATAGCTTCACAACAAGCACAAAAGGAGAAGAGGCCCCACGCAGGGGGTCTCGGCTGACCATCAGCACCTGCCGTCTGCGCCCAGCGGCGACATTTCACCTTCGGCAGCGTCGATCTTTGTCCAAATGGACGGATTTTGGTGTTCCATCTCCTAGGAGTAATTCTCATGTAAGTTAGGGCTTGGATTCCATTTGGAGTTTCAGCAAATTGATGATTCTTGAAGTAGTTTTTTGGAGTTCAAAAAGAGGAAAGAAGCATTGGTTCTCTTCATTAGGTTAATTCTTTCCTTTTTCCCTTGTTCTTGTTTTGCATAAGTAATTTTCTTGGGCAATTTTATTATTTTTCAAAATTGTATCACTTGTATTGTATCTTGTTTATATTCTTGTGATTGTATATGGAATATTGAACTCGTTCTTGATTAAATCCTCTAATAAAATTGCCTAACCTAGGCTACGCAATTGGTGCTCGTGGACGTAGGACAAACGTACTGAGCCACATACCCCGGTGTTCAATTTTTCGTAATTACTATTTTGTCTTACAACTTATATGCTTGCTCGAAAATTTTGTTTAAAGTGCAAAATTAGGATATAAGTTTGTTTGATCACTTTTGGATAAAAATAAAAAACACAAGATTGATATATGCTTAGAGAAGGTCAAAGTAAAACAGTTTTCAAGAGTATTCTTCAATCTCACTTCTAATTCAATATTTTCTATATTGTATAGGTAACTTGTTCAAAGAGAAGTTTGTTTCCATCTACAATTATCATGGAAGTTGTCAACTCACATATACAACGAATAAAAAGGATCGTGCACCTCGTATTTTTTGTGATGTAAACTTTCTAGTTTTCAAAAACTGTGTAAACGTTTTAAGAAATATCATGTGTCTTATTATTGTAATAGTTATTTTTTTGTTCAATTATACTATACAATTTTTTTAATTGTATATGAAATGATATTTGTTGAAATGTCTTTGTTTAGATTTATGGTTGTAGTTATTATATATCGTTTTGGATAGGTAATGACACACAAAACATGTATAAAGAGACAAAAAATGTCATGAAAATGGATTAATTGATATAAATAAATAGTCATATTGCATAAAATGATGACTATAAAAAAGAGTCAATATATAAGCTATAACGACAGTAATAACACGTCATTAATATAATTTTCAAAGACTAGGTTCATGTGTCATTAATGGATAATCAATTATTATTATATAATGTCATAAATGATTTGATTATGACATTTTCTTAGTGTCATTATTTATTCTTTAATGACTATATATATATATATAATGTTTCAACCATGACTATAATATAGTGTCATAACTAGTTCTACCATGACACTTTTAAGAAAGTGTCATAGTTGAGCCTACCATAACAGGCAATACAATGACTCTAATTTTTGACTCATGTAAAGTGTTTATGACTATAAAATGTAGACATCATACATGATATTTGTAGTAGTGAATCATTTCACCATTACTTCACTTGAGATTCCAAACACCATAAATAAGTCTAATACGCTCAAAGCCAACATTGGCAATCATACATTAAAAGTACACATGTTTAGTTACCAAAAACATTCTAATTGTTATAGCATGAGGTTCATAGTAATAAGGATACGTTTGTCTTTATCCTTCTAAGTGTGCCGTCAGACTTTTCTCTAACTAATTAGTTAGGATTTGGTTAAATCTTTTCTCTGTATTTATATATTATGCACCTTTCTATTGGAAATATACAATTTTCATTTGCTCTCTCCCTTAGTCTTTACGATATCAAAGCAATAAGACAACATGGAATTGCTTTTGCTTTCTGATCACGTGGCTTTGTATAATTGATTGACATTTCATTTATTATGATTGGTCAAATCTTCTATTAATAAGAATTTCTTGCTGAGTCAAAATCACTTTACTCTTTTTTCTCTCCTTCTTCTTTACATTTTCTTTCTTATGGCAATTTCAATGACTACAACGACTTCATCTTTTTTTTATTTTTCATTCCTCTACCACTACACCTCTACATTTACTTACTAATATTTGCAATCTTGTTTCAGTACGCCTCAAGCCTAGCAATTATGTCATCTGGGCATTTCAAATCAATTTTTTTTTAAGGGTCAAAATCTTTTTGAGTACATTGATGGGACGATTCCAGCTCTACCTATAAAGACTTGTGAACATCTAGAGGACAATCCGAAATTCAAAATTTGGTATGAACGTGATCAGGCTCTAATGACACTTATTAATGCAACTATTAGACAAACTACTCTAGCCTATGCAATATGGTGTTAAACATGTAAGGATCTTTGGGATTTTTTGAAGAAATTTGTCTCCTCTTCTTTAAGAACTCATATTATAGGTCTGAAAACTGAACTATAGAGTATGAACAAGAAATCTAGAGAAACTATAGATGCATATATCCAACGCATCAAGAACATTGTTAATTAGCTTGTTGTAATATCAATTAAAATTAAGCTTGAAGATTTTGCAATTTACACTGTGAACGGTCTTCCGTCTACTTAAAATTTCATTAAGACGTCTCTTCGGACTCGTTCATAGAGTATTGGATTAGAAGAACTTTTTACTCTTTTGAAAGTTAAAGAATCGGCTTTCTAAGAACAAAGCAAGATTGATGAAATGAAAAATGTTTTTTCTCTTGCTATGGTGGTAAATAACTCTAATTGAGGTTCTTAGGATTGTTCATCTAGAGGCCGTGGATGAAATGGTGGAGGACGAGGATGAAATTTCTTTAATATTCATGGAAATGAAACTTCATCTTCAGTTTCAAACAATGAAAAATCTGCTACTACTGAATCAAACAATGAGTCTATTCAACTTTTTTGACAGATTTGTAAAAATATGGATGATGATGCTCTCGACTATTATAACTGTATGAATTTTACATACCAAGAGTGACTTCTTCCTACTAGGTTAGTTGCTATAGCTGCATCCACATGCAATAATTCATACAACAACTATTGTATTACTTCTCAAGCTCCTGCTTCCTCAAATGTTTGGTTAATCGACACTGGATGTAATGCCAGATCTTACTTCAGATCTTGGTAATCTTCCGTACTCATGTCCTTATAATGGCAATAATCATATCTTTGTTGGTAATGAACAATGGCTTAATGTCTCTTACCTTGGTAAGGGACTTCTTAATACTTCCTCATGTACTTTCTCTTTATATAATTTGTATACTCTCCTTCAATATCTTTTAATCTGCTTTTTGTTTTCCAGTTGTATAATGATAATAATTGTTATATGATTTTTAACTCTACTTCTTTGTTGTACAGGACAAGTTAACCAATAAAATTCTCTTCTCTAGTCCATGTGTTAATGGACTTTATCCTATTGCTTCAACATCTAAAGTGGTGGACAGATATGAAACTAGTGTACAAATCAAGCCAAGTTCCTACATATGGCATAATCGACTTGGATATCCATGTATTTTGGTTTTTCATTTATTAACTAAGAAACTTTGTTATTCTTCTTTAGATAAGAATGTTTATCCTCATTGTCTTTCTGAGAACATGTCTAGGCAACCATTGTATACATATATTACTTTTACAACTGCACTTTTAGAAATTTTGGATAGTTATGTTTGTCGACCTGCTCCAAATGTAGTACCCAAAAAATAGTGTAGGTATGGGATTACTCTTAGTAAGTTTTAGTTGACGTAATTGTGTGTAGTAATAAATAAATTAATTAAGTGGGGAATGGGTGCCAACTAAATCAAAAAAAAAGATAGGTGCCATTTGGGAGGGATGTGGATGGTCAAGAAAAAAAGGTGAGGGATAGTTTTGTTTAGCCATTTGGGGAAAAGAAACAAAAAAGAAACAGAAGAAAAAGGGAAAGGAAGATGAGAAAAGAGAAAAAGATGATGAAGAAGAAGAAGCGAGGAAGAAAAAAAGGAGAGGCCGTGAAAAAGAAGAAGAACAGAGTTTCATTATAACAAGGATATAGAGGAACAAGGTAAATCGAAGGGTAATAGTTTCTTCTCTTTACAATGCCTCTATTCAATGAAAGGGATTTTAGGGAAATGGAATGGGAGATAATTTAATTGACAGTATTGAGGAGAGAATTTGGGGTTGGGTTTAGGGCTTGATTCTTGGTATGGGTAAGAGAGGAGAAGGATCAGAGATTACATATTGTTCTTAATATTAGGCTTGATGATTCAATTTACGAAATGTAATAAACTTAAAAATGAAAATATTGTGCTAGTGCAAGTAAAGCGGGAACACCTGGAATCAGATCACACGGTAGGGGAAGCAACGTACAAGTAGGCGAGGGAATTTACAATACTCAGACTATGTATTTCCTTTACTTATTATGTGATGTGTATCTTGTATGAATGAAGAAAGGGTGGGGTGAAAGTATATGGTTTGAACAAGTTGTAAGGTTGGGTGGTGTGAGGCAAGCTTATGGTTCAAGGCTGTACTTATAAGAACATAGGCTAGTTACCTCACCTTAAGAGGACTAGAATTTGGTGTTATCCATAAGAGTGCTAAAACTAGAGAATCGAAGGTTTGGAAGTACCAAACCCACATCTAGCTACCTTCTAATGAGTTATAGAAATTTAAATCACAATTGGATCTTTTCTCTAAAATTTGGATTTGCAGAAAGTGACAAATGAGCTACCACCAAGCGTATGAACGACACAAGAAGTCTAACTACACATACTACTTATTTTTATTAAGAACTAGGTTGTTTATGGCAACTAGTCTAGTTCTACCGAAACTAATTTTATTGTGAATTATAGAAAAAAGGTATATAAGCTAAAAGCTTTATTTTTGAATTCCAAGCTTTGATGTGGAAGCTGGCTTGAAAGTTTATGTATATACTCTAAGCTATATTGTTACGTACCTAGTTTCAAAAATATGTAGAGTTTGGCTCTTTTTTTCTCCTGCTAGATGTTGTTGGATCTTGGCAGTGATTCTTGTTTATAAGTGTTGTAGGTGGTTTCTACAAGCTTCAAGGGAGAAAGGTGTTATCGTTGGTATCAGAGCAGGATAAGGTCTTGAGGGTTATTGAAGGGTGGAAATGATGAGTTGAGCTGGCTTAGTTTAGACTGGGTCATTAAAGTGACCATAAGACTGAGGAAGGTTAGAAAAAAAATGATGATGAGAATGAAATTAATGTGACGTGTGTTCTACCAGGGAATGATACATTAATGGAAGAGATGAGTTGGAGACTTCCTAAAGGGTAAGTGGGGTGTATAACGTGTTACCGCCAAAAGGGAATTAAAAAGTAAGTAGTTGTGTGCAAGGTGGTGGTTGAGATATTAGGGTAAAGGCTAGAAAAAATGTTATTAAAAAAAATGTTGATTTTGGGCATATGTATTTTAATGAAGCAGCACTTTAGAGGGCGTGTCTCCCTAGAGGCATAGTTGATGGCAAGAACCGTAAGGATATCATTTCCATAGTGTGCTAACATGGACGAGAATGATGTCACAAGGATGTGGTTAAGTAGATCTATAGGTTTGGCCAAAGTAGTTATACAAAGTCAGGAGTGATAGGGTTCTATGTTGAAAAAAAAAGGATTCTAAGGTGTTATTGATTGTGTATGTTAATGGCGGTGGCAACGTTAACATAGAAGGGGTGAGGTCATAAGGGCGATGTTGATAGTAAGGGGTAAGGTAAAGCTAAGTGCAGTGAGAGGAGGAATCTAATTGAATCAAGGTGGAATCGGCAGTGTAAAAGGTAAAAGGTGGGGACGACTATATAGGGGGAAGACAATATGTTAATCTTATGGAAGTTTAAAAGTACACTAAAATTAGACGACATTGGATTTAAGACTGTAGATATTAATCGAATTAGTCATAAATCTGACTCTTTCATATAAGCCACTAAAGTGAAGCGATTGTTTTACATTAAAGATCCACTTAACCCTAGTTGGTTTGTGGTTTTAACTTCTTCTTAGAGAATAGTAGAAGAAAACGATAATGATGTAGTTGATATTAGTGAAGATTGTGGTTATGGTGTTAGAGAAAGGTTGCTTGATATTGTTGTTGACGACTCGTTCACATACTTTAGAAGTGAGTATAAGGGTATTTGGCTTAATCTATAGGTTTGTGTTACGTTGTTTTAATTGAATCAATTCTTTTTAATATTATTGTAATTTTAACATATATTATTTAATTTGAGATTCACATTATTTCTAACTCCAAGAGTGATGATATCCACGACGAGAACACTTTTATTCATCAAAACCAATCTACTAGAGTCATCAAGGTAATGGGTGAGCTTGTATAAGCTAGGTTGTCTGATGAATGCCTCGTCGTTCAATATAACGACGATGGTCAGGAAATTGGCGAGAACGGTACTATATAACAAAGTTACACCAAGACTCTTGTTAGACAATCTATACCTTTAACATGGTGTGATGGTAAGAGAGATGTTCCTAACGATCTGACATATAAAATATTAGACTCTCTAGAGGTAAAAATTGACTACTATATTTGTCATATAGTCGTATAAATATATATAAGACATAGTGTATTACTAATTTGCAGTTTTATTGTCTTCAGATATCTTTTGTGATGGATCCTAGATCCAAACACATGGTTATGTTGTCTGTGTCGAAGAAATTCAAAACGTTCGGCTATAATTGTACAAAAGACATCAAGACATTTAAGAATAAATGGCCTAAGCTTCTTGCATCACTGCCTTCTTTGTACGCGTACAACCCATAAGATCAATGAGATTATTTTTTTAAAGATCAGTTGTTTGAAACATTTAAGGTACGCATGGTTTGTATTTTTATAATAATGGAAAAAACACTAACATTCTCATATATGTCATATGTACAGAAAAAAGTGAAGAAGAATCAAAGAAGCAATCTCATCTTAAATGTTCTCACTGTATATCAAGGAAGAGATATGGTAAGTTTGTTATATAGTTAGTAAGTAACAATAATTCTCGTTTCTTAAGTTTTATCTATATTATTTTTAGTACTATTTCATATACTCTAATATGATGTGAATTTTATCATTTAGTTCATAAATGATACTACTGAATAATCATATCGTTCAACGCTATAAATGGAAGCCTATACAAATAAAAACAAAGAGATTATATACTTAGACAATATTGAAAGGTGTAAACGAATTGCAAGTGTTAATTTCATGATTATTATTTCACTTATAGTTTTTTTGCATATACTATACAGTTTAATAAAATATTGTTTGATTACAAAATAATCTTCACTAAACACAAGGGGGTGTAGATGTTTTAAGTGATGCATTGAACAGGCTGGAGCATCGAGAGCGTGTTATGGGAATGGGTGACTTTATTGTCCCATCTCTATACATAAAATAGGGTCGTTGAAGTACTACAAATGTCAATGATTGAAGTGTTGAATGATTCAAAACTGCAAGTGTCCAAGTAGTGGTAAAAGTTGGCATCGGAGATGATTCCAAAGGTAGAGTCAATGATAATGTCGAAGTTAGAGTTTCACGATGATGTCAAAATTATAGTTCGACATGATGTCAAAATTATAGTCAGAGTTGATGTCAAAGTTAGCGTTAGAGAGACATGGGAGAGCTAGTCCAAGAGCCTATCACTAATTTAGATGAGGTACATTTTATATATTATCTAATCTAAGTGTATCCATGTATTAAGATATATGTAACTAATTATTGTATTTTTTAAAGGATATGACATGCCCACTTCCTCTTGAATCCATAGATAACATTGTTGTCATTGACACAATGTATGAATCATGAGATGCATTTAGCAAAATACATGTCATGCCTCTTGGGAAGTACAACGTGAGAGTGATGGTTGATATGAATGTACATGGCAGTGAAAATTTGGACCTTCTTATTTCTTTTAGGCGAAGAATTGCAATTCCTCGAACAAGTCATCAACACATTCGTTTCATGGGCTCGTACGTGGGTGATAACCTCAATTGCACCTAAAAAGGTTTAAATGTGTACTTTAGAATTATATGTTTTTATCTCACATGCATAATTATAAAAATACTAATTTTTATCATAACATTCTAAGTTTAATAATTAGAAGAAAAACCATTCAAAGAATGATCTGTAACAATCTTTCGTATCGAATAAATGTAAGAAGGTTTTGTCAGTAGAGTCCAAATATTCACAACAATCATACGGAACAATGCTCCCCATATTGTTGAAATCAATGTATGGTTATGCACTAAGGAATATAGACGCAAAAGAGATAATACAAATTCCAACGCCACCAAACTTGTTCGGGTCTGAAAAAAATTTTACATTCTTGATCGTGACGACATCATCTAGTTTTTGAAGATGAATGAAATTGGCTATTATGCCATTTTGACATACACAATGTAAGTAACACAAGTTATTTAATAGTTATTTATTTTTTATGTTTCTTATTAATAACATTTAATAAATTAACTTTAAGATCCATATGGAAATCATACGATGAGACTGTATTGAGTAATTATCTCATATGTGACAACGCTAAGTTTGCCTATTTTCAAGGCATCTTAAGAAAGTTTGAGTTTGGCGAATAAGTTGAGCATGATGAAGAACATGAATCAAAGTGTAATGTTTTCTTACAACGCAATGTATGATTTATTAAATTAAATATTTTTGAAATATAGTTTCTTTTTAATTTACATAAATGATTGATAAAATGTTTGTTTAATTATCATAGGCGACACTGAATTTTGGTAGTCATACTCCTGTCGGAGAATACAGTGTATGTCCTAAATTCTCTAAATCATAAGGAGATAGATAAAGATTTGAAAAAACTTGTAAATATGTAAGTTCTGTACAAAGAGTTATAAGATAATATTCAATGTGTATTGTTTTACTATCTTAATATAGAAACTCGTATACTTTGTTAATGCATATCGAATGTGGAAAATAAAACACTTACTCACTTGCACTCCGTTGATATGGAAATGTGTGAAGGTAAAGTTAAATCGTATTTTGGTTTGACATTTGTTTCATAAATTAAAATTTGTAGGACTAATTAATATCAAAATTATACTTGTAGTGCTCTCGTCAATTGAGGTTAGTAGAGTGTGAATTTTATCTTTAGTCCTACATACGAGAGATTATTACCATCACCAATACACACATCAAGAAACTGATACGTTTCCTATATATATTTCAATATTATGTATAAATTGTTAACTCAATTTCTTATTAACTTTATGTTTCAATCTCAACATTTGTACTTCAACATCGTAAAGAACTACACGTAAGAAGATATTGATGTTGTAAGATTGTAGTGGGCAAGCTACATAAGTAATCATTTACTGGTCATATTATTTTAGTTAATTGCTTAATTTATATCATTGTGTAAAAAGATAAGATAATTACATCTATCGTAGACTTTTGGAAGAACGGAGTCCTATTGTGATTATTGCTGATATGATTTAGATTCTGAGATATATTAGAATTGATCTATACATATTAACAAGTTTTGGTAATCACAATATGCAGTTGTTATGATGCCGAAATTTTGAGTGAAAATGTGTTAGTTTTTATATAGTTTTTATAGAGTATAAATGAAAGGATGAAAGAAGAGTGATTCATGTTTAGAGTTATAATTAAAGTTTAAGATTGAAATGAGTTAGTGTAAGAAGGTTAAAAAGAGTTAAGGTTTTCAAGGTGAAAAATAAGATTTGATGGTTGAGAAAATGAGGTTTGTAAAGTTAGACAATTGAGTTTTAAAGTTTAGAGGATTTGCTATAAAGACAAATCAAACAAAGTTTTATTTTTCTAAAATAAAATAGTTTTAGACGTCAGACATAATAAATGACGTCATTGATAACACATCATCGGGGCACATGGGCGGGCGTAATTAAATAAAATGTGAGGAGGAAACTACTATGTTTCCTCATACCAAGCGCGAGGAGCTTGCTTGAAACCTTATAAAGCCTTGTTCAACCAAAAAATGTAGTGAGGAAAATGTGGATGGATATAGCCTTGAGGTTAGGAAGTTACCTTATCTGTAAAAGTTTTGTGAAGGAACGTATTAGATATATCAAACTGGCGAGAGGACCATCCTCGAGTAAGAGCTAGTACTAACATCATCCGAATTGTAACCGGTTTAATCACAGAATAATAAGTCTTACCAAAATCGACTCTCAGAGTTTGAAGAAAATCGTAAGCCACAAGCCGAGCCTTATAACGCTCAATGCGGTCAGATGCAGTTCGCTTGACCTTATACACCCATTTCTTGGAAACCAGATTATGAGAAGGAGAGAGAGGGACCTAGTTCCGATTTTTTTTCTAAAGTAGGGCACAATATTCTTGATCCATGGCCTTTCTTCAAGGAGGCATGATGTTAGCATCTACAAAGCGAACTAGTTCAATGTCAGACCAATCCAACTTTTTAGTTAGGGTGCTGAAGTCGAGCCTTGAGGTGGCCAGTCTTAGCTCGGGTAACCAGAGGGTGGACATTAGATTGTGGAAGATCGGGAGAGGTAAAGATAGTGTCATTGGATGGTAGAATGGCTTCTTCAAAAGAAGTGGTAGAGATAGGTGTTTGACCATGTTCAGTATCTTCATGAGGGTAAGAGGATATGGGTGAAATGGAAGGTAAGATTGGCTCGGTTTCAATGGGTGGGGAAGGGATAGGGAACAAGGTTTGAATTGGAGTTTCTGGAGGAGCTGTAGGCTGGATAGAGGAGGAAAAAGTTCAGGAAAAGGGAAGTCGAGTTCATTAAAGTTCACATATCTAGATATGTAAATTCGACCATCACGATTCAAGCACTTATACCCTTTGTTGTGTTCATGATATCCAAGATAGAGACATTTTTCAGATCTGAAAGATAATTTATGAGATTGAAAGGATCTTGTAAAAGGAAAACAAGTAGTCCTAAACACACGAAAGAATTTATAATCTGATTTATTTTTTGTCAGTGTCTCAAAAGGACTCATGTTATCAAGAATAGGAGTTGGCATTCAGTTGATCAGGAAAACAGATGTGTGAAATGACTCTCACTAGTAATGCAAAGCCATTTTTGCTTATGTAAGCAAGGCTAAACTTGTTTCCACAAGATACGTTGCTTTCTTTCAATCCTACCATTCTGTAGTGAGGTGTAGGGGCACGAGATTTGAATGGAAATGTCTATGGCTTATGTTTTAGATATGATGGGCTTGAATTTCCCTCCTTCATCACACCTTAGAGTTTTTAGTTTGCAGTTTTATTGTCTTTCGGCTAAAGAAACAAATTCAGAGAAAATAAGAGAGCTTGAGGAATTAGGAGATAGGGGAAAGACCCATGTGTAACGACTATAATCATCAAGGAACACAACATAGTATAGATAGCCTTTTGACGAAGGAATGGGTGCCGGTCCCCATCGATTAACATGAACTAGTTTAAAAGGTTTAGAGAATCTAAAATTGGAAGAATCAAAAGGAAGTTTATGAGTGTTTCAAAACTTCCAGGCTTCTCAAAATATCCATTTTTCATTCCCTCGAGAAGAGTCATTACAAAGAGACAATTTGATTTAAAATTCTAATGGAAGGGTGACCTTATCTTTGGTGTCTTTGGTACAAGCTAAAACAAAAGAAAAAGAAGTAGAATTTGCATTCAGCTTCACCCTTGTAACACTCAAATGAGCTTTCCACGAGTGGTAGTTACCAAAAAATGCTACCCTTCAACAGAGTTGATGGAAATAGGATGTTGTTCAATCCTGGCATCACAAAAAATGTGTACTTTGTAGAGGCCTTGATCAAGCCTTCCAATGGTTCATACATCTCTGTTATCTTTGTCCTTAACAAGAAAAAACAAATTCTTAAATTCAATAGATATAGAATCTTTTTAGTGAGTTTGGAGACGCTTATCAAGTTCTTTTTAACATTCGAAACATAAATAACATTTCTCAAATGCAGGTTAAGACCTTCAGTTTTAAGAATGCAAAAACCTATACCAAGGATATGAGCTTTATTACCATCATTGCATATGATAAATTGATTACCTGAAGATTCTCCATGAAGGTTCAACCTACTAAGGTCTACAGTTACATGATCACTTTCTCCACTATCAAAATACCACCCTGGATCTTCAAAAGTTTAAGGGTAGGACATCATGGTTGTCCCTATGTAGGTTTGTGGTAGAGATCCTCCAACTTGTGGTTGAATATGATTTGGAATTGCATTTCCACTAGGTTCATATATGTGATAACAGATAGATGCCTGATGTCCTGGTTTTTTGCAGATTTGGCAGATGACTTTGTTGTACGAAGAGTATCTCCCCTTATTTTTTCGCTTTCCTCCACTTCCTTCTTGTCTAGAGTTGTTATTACTTTCAGATTTCCCTTGAGAGTGATTAGAGTATGGATGTTGCAATGTCCATTAAAGAGCTTAAGAATCACTTCCAACCATGGAAAATTCAATAATGATTTTGCAATGTCATTTAATAATCAACTTGGACGTCATCAATCATTTTTTAGAAGAACAACTTCTTACAAGCAACGACTTACTAGAACCAAACAACTACTTGAACTAACAATCTCAAACTTACTAGCCAATTCAACCAAGAAAAACTTATTTTGACTACTCAAACTGAACTTTACCTTTCAAGAAGCATACCACACAATCCCGCAATGAATTATCTAACATGTGTGGTCAACCAACAACCACTCTTATAACATCCACAAGCTAACCAACTATTAACTTACCAAGAGTTTTTCAAACCTCTATTAGAAAAAACTAACTTTCGAAATGATTGCAACAAATTTCACATTAATTAAAGAACAATGTCTAGCAATCACAAACTGACTTCCAATGCTTCACCACTTAACCTAAAAAGGCTACAACAAACAATCAGTCTTCACATTCTAACTCAAAGTCCAACAATCTACTTACGAGATGACAGTCCAACGTTTCATTGTGACAACTGCACACAGCTACCACGAGTTTCTACTTTTCTCATATGAGAATCACAAACCGAAACATCTCGAATCTAGGAAACCTTGATCCATAAGCTTTAACCTTAATAGGTCAAGAATTTGAAACACAACTTTCTTTCCCAACAACCATACTAAGTTCTCACAAGGTTACACATCTTTTCTAGGACTTCTTTTCCAACAACCATTAATTCATCGCAAAACTACAACTTTGGAATAAGAACTCTATCAACCATAACTCTAGGGAAACACAACCACCAAGGGTAACTACCAACTTGGTCCTACAACTTCAGGAACACTCAAATACTACTAGCTCGAAATAGTCGAGCAACCAACATAGCTAGTCTAGTCTATTTTGACCAAGCTCGAACTCAACACTGAGGAGGAAAATCAACATAATGAAATCTGGGAGATTGGAATCGAGGTCCTAGGACACAAATGTTTTTACATACATGTCGGGAAGTCTCACTTCGCCTAGACTACTATTTGACCATCCACCTTACGATGTGAAAGGACAATAGAGATCCACTCAACTGCTCACTTTCAGAATGACGTGCCATTAAAAATTATCCCAAGAACTCATAAACTAACTATTTAGTTTCACTTACATAACCTCTTGTCAACCTATGAATTCCTAAATCCAAGGCTCGTTTCAAGGTCGTCAATCTTGTAACTCATAACAATAATATTCAATGCGTAACTTCTTAATAAGATAACACAATAATATTCATCAATCAACAAAAAGCATGCCCAATATATCACATCAATCATTTATCAACAATATAACTCATGCTAAGGATATCATATCACATTTATAGACAATATATCTCATGCTCACTATATCATATCAATATCTATCAATCAACATTAATCATGAGCATGATATTACATCAAGTAATTACAAAAGGCTTGATAATATTACATGCTCAACTGTACACTTAAAACCCAACCTTGTTACATGATGATAAACCAGCTCGCTCATGACTATGGGAACCAACAACTTACATCGTAAGCGAGTCTACATAATCTATAACTTCGAGCTTTGATACCAACTATAAGGACCTAAGTTTTTAAATAATAAAACTAAAGACCTTACTTAACTCCAATGCATGAAAATAAGTTATAAAAAACCTTAATGGATAAATCCATACGCATTAAATGAAAATAGTTACTTCGTGGGATTCCAAAAATATTTATTATACTTAGAAAGTCCTAATCATTAAAATAGCCTAATTAAATCATGCTAGGACAATTCTTAGACTCTAGTACAACAATCATCATAGTCGACGCAACAGCCTAGTTAGCATCTTTAATGAACTCCAAACCTTTTAGTCTATGATGAAAATTCCAGGCAAGGAAGAAGAGGGAAATGTTGTATCCAAGAAAAATAGTTCTAGAACCCTGAGTTCAGGGACTATGCCTAAAGATCGAACCTTCAAGGCGAAAATCTCTAAGAACAAGAAAGTAGGTGGGAGCAAGAATAAGTGTAGTTCGCCGAGAAATGTCAAGACTCAGAAGAGTGAAAAACAGGGACTATGCCTAAAGATCGAACCTTCAAGGCGAAAATCTCTAAGAACAAGAAAGTAGGTGGGAGCAAGAATAAG
>JBBMEG010002784.1:0-40221 GCA_037832605.1 Cyclanthera cordifolia | reverse complement strand
TATGCTTGCTGATTTTCCTATAGAAACACAAGAGGAGGAATAATTGATCCATAGAAATAGTGTTTATTCCTAACAAGATGGAGGTCGAGAGGCTCTTAGTAAATAACATGGGCATAGTTTTGAGCTGAAAAAGGTAAGTGCTTGCTTTTGCAAACAGGGAGAAGTACAGTATTTTATTGGAGTTCAGCTCGACAGTAGTCATCACGTGGAACCGCTAAGCAACAAGGTTTTGAAAAGCATCTCTCTTTTAATGCTTCATTTGATGAACTGAGTATTTAGATTTAGAACCTTGGCTATGGATTTCTTCTACTTTGTTTTACAAACTCCATTCTGTTTCGCTGTATTAAGGTGCATAGAGCTTGCGCTGAGAGGGAAATACTCGACATGTTGGATCATCCTTTTCTTCCTGCATTATATGCTTCATTTCAGGTTAGAAAGTTAAATATATGCATAATAAAAGATATGCATTGACTTTTCTTACTTACCAAAATTATAATTGAAAACATTGACAGCTGGTAAAAAAGCTTCATTCAGCTGTTAGAACTAAATACACTTTTCACCTTAAGGCTTCTTTATTTTTCAGACAAGAACACATGTTTGTCTTATAACTGATTACTGTCCTGGTGGAGAGCTCTTTCTGCTTTTGGAAAGACAACCTACAAAGGTCTTAAAGGAAGGTGCTGCAAGGTAATTCTAGCACTTCATTTATTAACAACCTGCTTTTGGATGTTGCTAGCAATTGGAAAATGTTGGGGTGAAGGAGAATAAGAACAATTATAGAGTAATTCTCTTACCCATGTTTGCATCACCAACAATCATTTGATAGAATATTAAAGGTAAGATGGGAATTTTAGTATGATATAAGTAAGGGTATAATAGTAATTAGTACTTAAAGGTCTTTGTTTATATAGAGGTGTCGGGTTTATCGTAAAAGAGAGGACAAAATACCGTTGTAAAATTGTCTTGAAGAAGACTTTGGTAGGAGAGAATAGCCCTCTCAAAAAGCTATTGGGAGAGATTTAGCCCTCCCGAAAGACTAAGTGTTTCGTATCGTAACTTTATATATTAGTATAGTGTTTTCTTATGTTCTTGTGTAATTTATCTTCTCTTGTGTTAGTTGTCTTATGTATGTTAAGAGTCTTGATCTCATTCCCCATAATCAATATTTATTCCCCCAAAATGGCATTTTGTTCTTTCCATAATCTCGTTCTCCTTCCCCCAAAATGGCTTTTAGTTCTTTCCATAATCTCATTCTCCTATAACCATTTTTCATTCTCTCCATGTTACCCTTTTTATTCTGCCCATACTCACTATTTTGTTCTCCATAATTATTCTTTGCATCTCAAAAACAAATATTCATTTCCCTCGTAATTATTCTCTACACTCCAAACATAGATAATTATTTTTCCATAATTATTTCATTCACCCTAAACACAGATAATTATTCTCACCCATATTCTCCTCCGTATTCTTTGATGAGAGTCAATCTTATTAATTGAGAAAATAAAGTTAGGAAGACCTCGAGCAAAGGGTATCCGCCTCTCATTGGCTGATATCCTATCATTCTCGTCATCTCCATATAATAATTTCCATTCTCGCCCCAAAACCCCCCATAGAAAATCTTTTAGTAATTTGTTGAAAAATATTATGTTTATGAAAGATATCTTCTTTCCGAATTTTACTCAATTTATTGTTTAGTATTTGCAAGATTTGGTTCTTAGTGACATCAAACTTTTTATGGATGTAGGTTTTATGCTGCTGAAGTTGTCGTAACGTTGGAGTATCTTCATTGTCAAGGTAAGGTCGTGTTTGCAATTGAAAATGTTAATCTAAAGCTCCGCATTTGATTTTTCATTTTTGGTTTTTGAAATTTAAACTGGTATTTTACTCAAATTATCTACATATGTTTTGTCTTTTCTTAAGTTAGTTGGTGAATTCTCTTGGTTTTATTTGTTTTTAATATTATTCGTGTAAATATAATAAGTTTCATTTCCTAGGTAGGAATGTTAATGTTACATTAAAGTAGCTCGTTTGTATCATTAATGATTGTGAGAAATAGTATTGAATATTCTCCTATAGTTTTTTAACATGGTATCAGAGCCAAACCCTAACCCTAATTTCTCAAAGTCAAAAACTTTCAGTACAGCCGTCAACAAACCCTAACCCTAATTTCGCGTAGTTTTTTCCTGGGTTCTTCGTCGCAGTGGTTGTCGCAGTGCTCGCGGTTGTCGTCGCGATCGTTCAGCTCGTCGGAGTCGCCCCAATTTGTCGCAGCCACAGTCTCTTAGTGTGCATAAACAGCAGCGTCTTTCACGACTCGTTTCTGCGACAACAGTAGCGTTTGCCGGTTCGCTTTCGTCGGTCAGAGCAGTCACCGGTTCGCGTTCGTCTGAGTTTCAGGGTCGCCGGTTCGCGTTCGTCTGGGTTCTAGTTTTGAATCAGTTTGAGTTCAGTCGCCGGTTCGCGTTCGTCTGAGTTCCAGGGTCGCCGGTTTGCGTTCATTTGGGTTCTAGTTTTACGTGGGTCTGAGTTTAGTCGACCTCACACAGTGTCGGAGTCGACAGCAGGGTTCGTGACAGCAGATTCGGTCATAGCTATTGCAGAAACAGTTCTTGTATTTTCTTAAAAGTTTGCTATTTAGTTTTTTATTTTCGAGACATCAATAGAAGAGATATCGGAGGAGAAAGGATTGATTACAAGACTACCCAATAGTCCTACGGTTCAGATAACGAACATCCGATTAAATGGTGACAACTTCCTTCGGTGGTCACAGAGTGTCAGAATGTTCATTCGCGGTCAAGGCATGATAGGATACGTGACAGGAGATACTAAAGTCCCTCAGAAAGATGACCCGACGTTTCCTGTCTGGAATTCCGAAAATTCCATGATCATGACTTGGTTGGTAAACTCTATTATGACCGAAGAAATATGCAGCAACTATATGTGCTACGCTACTGCTAAATAATTATGGGATAGTGTTACTGAGATGTATTCTGACCTGGAAAATCAGTCGCAGGTTTTTGAATTAAATCTCAAATTAGGAGACATGAAGCAGGGAGGTAATTGTGTAACCCAATATTTTCAATCTTTAACGGGATTTGGCAGGATCTTGACATATTTGATAATTATGAATGGAAATCGATTGAGGACCAGAAACATTATAAAAAACTTGTTGAAAACTGTCGTATTTACAAATTCCTAGATGGTCTCAATGTAGAATTTGATGAAGTACGAGGTAGAATCCTTGGTAAAACTAACCTTCATACGATTAGTGAAGCTTTCTCAGAAGTTCATATGGAAGAGAGTCGTCGGTATGTCATGATCGGTAGAAAGCCTATGAGTGGAAAGTTCTGCCTTGTTAGTGAATGCTACAGTGAACCAGGCTTCCTCAAATAAGGTTATCAAACCCCGAGTTACATGTGACTACTGTCATAAACCATATCATACTCGGGAGAATTGTTGGAAACTTCATGGAAAACCTGCTAACTACAGAAACAGTAGACAGAGGGAGAAGAATACTTGTCCTCCTACTTCTAATGCACATCATGTTAAATCAACCGTACTTAATAAGGAGCAAATTGATCAACTTCTGAATATGCTAAAGGACATTTCTTCTTCATCTGGTAATCCTAGTGTCTCGTTGGCACAAACAGGTAATTATCCTAGTACCTTTTCATGTTCTAGTTCAGCTCCATGGGGTCATAGATTCTGGAGCATCAGATCATATGACGAACTCGTCAGATCTGTTCCAAACCTATTCCCTCTACTATGATAAAATCAGAATAGTTGATGGTAGTTATTCTCTTATCTATGGAAAAAGAGCCATCAGTTTATCCTCGAAAATTTCTCTAAAAAATGTTCTTCATGTCCCTAACTGACTTTCCATTTATTATCAGTTAGTAAACTCTCTAAGGATTATAACTGTCGTGTTATCTTCTGTGATTCATTTTGTTTTTTTCAGGAACAGGAGTCGGAGAAGATGATTGAACGTGCTAGATTGATCGACGACCTTTACTATTTTGAGGAAGATTCTAAAAGTCATAGGAAAATTCAGGGATATAGTAGTGTTAGCTCTAATTCTGTTAGGATACTTTAAAGTTATGGCATTATAGGTTAGGACATGCTATTTTTTTTTTAATTTAAAACGTTTTTTTCCGAAACTGTTTGTAGGAATTGATTGCTCGAAAATGAAATGTGAACATTATTCTCTTGCAAAAACTCACCGTATTTCCTATTTGCCTCAAAACTATAAAGCGTCTGCGCCTTTTTATTTAATTCACAGTGATGTTTGGGGGCCTTCTAAAATAGTTATCCGGGGTGGAAAAAAGTGGTTTGTTACCTTTATCGATGACCATACTCGTGTCACCTAGGTATATCTTCTTGTCAATACATGTGATGTTAAAGAGGTCTTTATTATATTTTATAACATGATTGAAAACCAGTTTAAAACTAAGATCAGTATTTTTCGTTCTAATAATGAAACATAATACTTTAATACTCACTTAAGTGAGTTCTTATGTAGTAAAGGCATCTATTTCCAATCCACCTGTAGGAATACACCCCAACAGAATGGTATTGTTGAGAGAAAAAATCGGCACTTATTAGAAGTTTCTCGTGTGATTATGTTTTCGATGCATGTACCACAATATCTGTGGGGTAATGTTGTTCTTACAGCTGCTTATCTCATAAATCGAATGCCTACGAAAGTTTTAGGGTTTCACACTCCTTTAGAACATCTTATAAAGACCTTCCTTACAATTCATATTTTTTTTGATCTGTCTGCCAGAGTTTTTAGTTGTGAGGTCTTTGTTCACGTGTCTAGTCCCTTATTCTCTAAACTAGATCCTAGAGCCATAAAGTGTGTGTTCTTAGGATATGTATCCCATAAGAAGGCTTATAGGTGTTATGACCCTGTCACAAGAAAGGTGTATGAAAGTTTGAATGTGTCTTTTATAGAAGACCAAATGTATTTTTCCAATTCCCTTCAGGGGGAGTTATCTACAGAAGGGAATGATAAAGAGCAATTTTGGTCCTTACCTCTTCCTAAGTTCGTTCATTCTGAAGTGGTTGATCTTAATTCCACTACTCCAGAATATAATATGGTAGGTTCTTCGTTAGGAGGAGAAGTGTTTCCTTCAAAAGAAGAGGTACCGCGAGGTGTTTATGAGTTTCAAGTTTATACTAGAAGAAAGCCGAATCAAAATAGTAACGAGGCGTTGGTTGATTCGACACATGGCCAACTTGAGGCTCGGACGACTGCTCCTATAAATCCTGGTAATTCTTCTAACCTTTCACATCCTGAAAATCAATTATCTGATGTTTATGATCTTAATATTCCTATAGCATACAGGAAAGGAATCCGTAGCTGCACTAAATATCCTATTAGAAATTTTTTATCCTACCGTAAATTATCTGCTACTCATAGAGCCTTTACAACTAGGATAACCAACCTGTTTGTTTTAAAGAATATACAGGAAGCCCTAGAAGATCTGAAGTGGAACTTAGCAGTTATGGAAGAGATGAATGCGGTCAAAGAGAATCATAAGTGGGATGTAATGGAATTACCAGAAGAAAAGAAGACAGTAGGATGTAAATGGGTATTTACTGTAAAATGTCGCGCTGATGGAAGTATTGAGAGGTACAAAGCATGGTTGGTTGCTAAAGGGTTTACTCAAACCTTTCGAATTGACTATCAAGAAACCTTTGCTCCCGTGCCTAAACTAAACTCAATAAGAGTACTATTATCCATTGTTGTCAATAAAGGCTGGCCTTTATATCAACTTGATGTGAAGAATGATTTTCTCAATGGGGATCTAGAAGAAGAGGTTTATATGGACTTACCACATGGTTTTGAAACAAATAGTAGAAACAATAGTGTTTGCAAACTAAAAAAGGCGTTGTATGGTCTCAAACAATCACCTAGAGCTTGGTTTAAGCGTTTTGGAAAGGCAGTTGCAAATTGTGGTTTCCTTCAGAGTCAGGCAGATCACACTATGTTCTACAAACATGCTAGAGGTAACAGAATAACTGTTCTAATAGTTTATGTTGATGACATCATTGTAACAGGTGACGACGAGGTAGAGATGAATGAACTGAAAGAAAAATTAGCAAATGAGTTTCAAATTAAAGATTTAGGAGTGTTGAAATATTTTCTGGGTATGGAGTTTGCAAGATCAAAGACAAGTATTGTAGTAAATCAAAGAAAATATATCGTAGATTTACTAAATGAAACTGGGTTACTTGGTTGTAAGCCGGCCGAAACTCCTATCGAACAAAATGCAAGACTGCAGGCAGCTACAGAAGAAGAAGTAGAGGATAAAGAAAAGTATCAGAGACTCGTAGGGAGACTTATTTATTTGTCTCATACTCGTCCTGGTATAGCCTTTGCTGTGAGTATGGTAAGTCAATTCATGCACGCACCAGGTCCTATTCATTTTGAAGTTGTATATAGGATACTGAGATATCTGAAACGTACTCTTGGAAAAGGCATATTGTTTACAAAACAGAATTCTCTTAACGTTGAAATGTATACAGATGCTGATTGGACAGGTAGTACTATAGATCGAAGATCAACCTCAGGTTATTGCTTCTTTGTTGGAGGAAACTTGGTTACATGGCGCAGCAAGAAACAGAGTGTAGTTGCAAGAAGCAGTGTTGAAGCCTAGTTTAAAGCATTAGCTCTTGGTGTTTGTGAATGTATATGGATAAGAGACTCTTGGAAGAGCTTAAGTTTATTCATTCAAGACCAGTACATATGTACTATGATAATAATGCGGCTATTTCTATCTCTCAAAACCCCGTTCTTCATGATAGAACCAAACATATTGAGATTGATAAGCACTTCATGAAAATTGTGGATGGAACTATCTATGTCACTTATATGCCGACCTCAGAACAAGTAGCTGACATTCTTACCAAAGGACTACCTAAGCGACAGTTTGATAAGATGGTAGTCAAGTTGGCAATGGAAGATATCTTCATACCAACTTGAGGGGGAGTGTTGGTTTTATTTGTTTTTAATATTATTCGTGTAAATATAATAAGGAAAAATATATCTTATTATATTTTTATATTTATTAGTTTCCTTTCCTATGTAAGAATGTTATTTATACTATTTAAGTAACTCAGTTTGTATCATTATTGATTGTGAGAAATAGTATTGAATATTCTCCTATAGTTTTTTCACAAATGCTAACTAAATTTCGTAAATCAAGTATTTGGAAGCTTTTTTTTTAGCTTTCAAATTTTGGTTTGGTTTTTATAAACACAAGTAAGATGTAGATATCAAAATAATGAAAATTATTTGTTAAAGTAGTAGTTATAGTCTTAAATTTCAAAAACAAAAAATAAAAAATAAAAAAGTTGTCAATCAGTGCTTAAACTTTTTGCTCTACACTGAATTTTTGTCTATTTTCTTTCAGGCATAATTTACCGAGATCTGAAGCCTGAGAATGTTCTACTCCAAAGCAATGGACACATAGCATTGACGGATTTTGACTTATCATGTTTAACTTCTTGCAATCCTCAGGTATCCGAACAAATGTCTTAGGCATAGTTTAGCAACATTGTTCATCATCAACCATTTTGAAAGGGTTACCATTATAAGTGTTGGAGATACTCACTTTGTGGCCTTTCTCACATTGAAAATGTGAGGATTCTTCAACACATTTATAAGATAAGGTATCACTCCTCTCATATCCAATTGGTTTTGAGATGGATGTCCATACTTTCTAATAAAAAGTTATATGACTTCTCTTGATGTGAATTCGGCAACTCTGCAGCTTTTGCTTCCAATGACAAATGAGAAGAAAAAACAATCAAGATCTCCTGAGCCTCTTGTTTTTATGGCCGAACCTATGCGAGCATCAAACTCATTTGTCGGCACTGAAGAGTATATAGCACCGGTTTGTACTACTGACAAACAATTTTCCATTAATCAGAAAATTATTTAATGGTTGGTTTTCACCGTATTAGATTGTATGATTTGAACCAGAGATGATACACTGATCATTACCCCTTTTATGTGTTTTGTAGTAGGTTGGGGCAGAGGTTTGAGTGAGAGATCGAAGTCGAGCTCTATATTGTTGTTGAAGTCTAATGCTACTATTTTTTTTCAGGAAATTATTGCTGGGGCTGGCCATACTAGTGCAGTGGACTGGTGGGCTTTGGGTAATTTTTAGTGTGCTCTTTTCTGATTGAAAATGTTCAAGGATGCTTTAAAGAAAAAGATTGCTTACTTCTGTTCCTTGATGGTTTATAATTCAGGTATTCTTCTATATGAGATGTTGTATGGATACACGCCATTTAGGGGGAAGGCAAGACAAAAGACGTTTTCCAACATTCTTCAAAAGGATCTCAAATTTCCCACAACTATTTCGGTAAAGACTTTTGATCAGAGCATATCTATTTGTAGATCTGAATTTTTGTACGTTATCCTTCTTTTTTTTTTTTTTTTTTTTTTAACAATGTACATTATCCTTTGTTATTTTCCCGCAAAGTCTTAATGTGAAAACTTTTAAATGTTGTTTGCAGGCTAGTCCAAATGCAAAACAGTTAATCTTCAGGTTATTGCATAGAGAACCCAAAGATCGATTGGGTTCAAAAGAAGGAGCTAATGAAATCAAACGACATCCTTTCTTCCGAGGCGTCAACTGGGCGCTCGTTCGTTGCATGGTAAACTGCAAACTCAATCTCGATAGAGCTTTGCATTTGCATTTGCTTTCTGCTAAATGAATTTTGTGCAAAATGATAAAAGATTAGTTTTTCTCTTATTTTTTTCAATGATAATTGGGGAACTTTAAGTAGAAAGCCCTCAAAATACAAAAAGAAAATAAAAATAATACAATAGGATTCTTATCCTCTACTAAATACAAGATACATATATAATGAATATGAAAATAAAGAATATATAAATTAAATGAGGATAACCAACACTCCTCCTCAAGTTGGATTGAAGATGTAAAGACCCGACCCAAATTATGAGTCCAATGCTAGGTCTGTTATCCTAATGCATGAATTTCAACTGGTTTGCAATGAAGTAACCCAGCCTCTTATAGTAAATCTATGTCGTATATTCTTTGGTTCACCAGAATACCTGTTTTTGATCTTGCAAGCTCCATTCCTATGAAGTATTTCAAGATTCCCAGATCTTTTATTTGAAATTCATCTTTTAACATTTTCTTCAATGTAGATATTTCTAAATCATCACTGTCAGTTACTTTTATGTCATCAACATGCACTATCAGAACAACGACCTTGTTATTTTTAGTATGTTTGTAAAACATAATGTGATCTGCTTGACTTTGAAGGAATCCATACCTCATAACCGTCTTCCTGAAATGTTCAAATAATGCTCTAGGAGATTGCTTAAGACCATACACTGCTTTCTTTGACCTGTATACATTGTTACCCCCCGCATGTATTTCAAATCAAGGTGGTAAGTCCATGAATACTTCTTTGAGATCTTCGTTAAGAAATACATTTTTTTACATTCAGATACAAAGGCTAATTCTTACTGACAACAATAGACAAGATAGAGTTTCTGGTCACTGATGCAAATGTTTCTTGATAATCAATCTCAAAGGTTTGAGTGAATCCCTTAGCAACCAATCTTGATTTGTATCTTTCAATACTTCCATCAGCATGACACTTTATAGTGAACACCCATTTGCACCCTACTATTTTTCCCCCTTTTAGTAACTCAACTATGTCCTAAGTGTGATTTTCCTTGAGTGCATTCATCTCCTCCATAACTGCTAATTTCAAGTTCGAATCAACCATAACTTCCTGCATATTTTTTGGAACAAAAAAATTAGTTATTCTCTAAAGCTAGGTATTAGACAGTTTCTGGTACGATAAGTAGTTTTCATTTTTTATTTTAGACAATTACGGGTTCCTTTCCTGTATGCTTTGAGAACATCAAGATCAGACATATCAGAAAGATTATTTTCATTAGAAGATAATTTACCTGGATTGTTAGGATCAATTGTCAAAGTATCAGATTGCTTGTGTGTCGGATCAACCATCTTGCGTTTGTTCTTTTGATTCAGCCTCATTTTATTATAAACCTGAAGTTCAAATTGATTACTTTGTAGTAGTGTTTCTCCCCGTGAAGAGGAACGTTACCTATTAGGAATTGGAGAAATAAGATTTACAACTTCAGGATGTATGATGTTAGGAAAAGGTTAAGTGTCCCAAAAATTTCCTTCAAACCTAGGTGTCTTCCTTTGAAGGGAATTCAGTTGCAAAAAGGATTGATTTTCAACAAACGTGACATACATGCCTTGAAAAATTTATCATAACATTTATATGCCTTTTATGAGAGACATAGCCTAAGAATATACATTTTATAGAACGATGATCCAATTTTGACTGTGAAGAATTGGACACATAAACAACAGCAGTACATCCAAACACCATTTTAGAAAGATCTGGTAAAATTGAACCGTAGGGTAGATGGTTTTTAGGTGTTCTAAAGGAATTTTATAACCCAAACCTTTAGTGGACATTAGATTGATGAGGTAAGTAGCAGTAAGAAGTGCATCACCCCATAAATTCTTAGGTACGCATAGAGACATCTACTAGATGATTATTCTTTCTTTCTGCAATGTCATTTTGTTGACGGGTATTTCTACAGGTTGAACGGTGGTGAACTCCTTTATTATGTAAGAATTCTGTTAGGTAAGTATTGGAATATTCAGTGATGTTATAAGTTAAAAATATCCCGAAAGACTCGGAAGAGATTGGGGCACGCACGAAGGACAAATAAGCCAACGCCGACCCCTCGGGGTCGGCCAAATGGAGGCTTCGACCCTCAGGGGGACGACCACGCCATTTCCGACCCCCCGAGGGTCGGCCAACTCCTTTGCCGAACCC
Organism: Cyclanthera cordifolia; assembly: GCA_037832605.1. NCBI lineage: Eukaryota > Viridiplantae > Streptophyta > Magnoliopsida > Cucurbitales > Cucurbitaceae > Cyclanthera > Cyclanthera cordifolia. Next base: position 29,346 of record JBBMEG010002784.1, on the reverse strand, counting down.
TTGGGGGTCGGCCACGTCATTGCTACAAGGTAAAATGGAAAGCAAGGAAAAAGTCATCAAGGTCCTCTAGAGTTGCGTCTGCTGGAAGACGGTTGAGCAGGTCCGGCTTGGGCAGGTGTTGTCCTAGCTGGAAGAGCCTGACTTCTGTCGGGCACTCCCTGAAAGATGCGAGAGTCGTAGCAAGCGAATTGGGCCGGGTCACTTGGAAGTCCGAACTCGAAGGTTGGCAAGGAAAGGTTGACGACTCTTTCCGCAGTGCTGCAACAAATAGATCGAAAGAGAGGAAAAAGATAACCATAGCTAAACCCCTCTTGGATTCGATCCAATGCCCAGCTGATGTCAGCCTCGCTGGCATTGTTTTACAGAATCACGAATGCAGGAGAACCTTTCACAAGGTTAGCAAGATATGCAGCATTCTTAAGCTTCGCTTCAACAGAAGCCAACTCTCATCGAAGGCGGGCGATCGTAGCCAAGTCATCTTGGCGTCCGCGGGCAGCCAGACTCTGGGATATTTCGGCAGAGGTACGAGAGGCGGCTAAGGTAGCCTCGGCGACTCGCTGAGCTTCCCGAGCCTGTACTAGTTCCCACTTAATCTTGTCAGTACTTGTAGACAAGGAAGAGTGGGCGTGACGCAAGTACTCCGAGAGGTGACGAGAAGCTGAATCAAAGTGCATGAATGCCTGCAAAAAGAAATCAAGGTACTAGTTAGCATGTGTACTCAAATGAAAGTATAGCTGGAAAAAGTAGGGTTGTTATACATCGTGCATCAGACGAGTCCCCTTTTCTAGAACCTAGGAGGCATCTCCGAGGGGAAAAGTAGCTGAAGAAGACCCCACTTTACTCCACAAGTTGGAGGCCACAGTCTTTTCCTCCTGTAGGTCCAAAGTAGGAAAGTGCGGTCCTGACAAGAGGTAGGAGTCGAATCCAGGGGGAAGGCTGTGTACAGGCGTTCGAGGCCTGCATGAGCCGGTCCGAGCCGGAGATGGTACATGGTCAAGTCTGAGACTAGGTCCGTCGAACTCTGGGTCCGACCCAACATCCAAGTCCTCTAGAACTTCAGGAAAATGAAGATCTTCGTCGTCACCAGGTGGGAGAGAGCAACCCTCCGAAGTAAGGTCCACCTTATCGTCGTTGGGAGGCCAAGCAGGAGGCGAGATGTTTGACCCGTCACTGCATCAAAGGCGCGCCTCAACGAAGGCTCGTACTCCATGACGACTGAACACGGTAAAAAGAGCTAACTCCTATTTCCAGTATTCAAGGCATGCAAAGTTAGAGGAAAAAGTAAGTGGCATACCTAGAGCGGATCCCTCCTGCGGGATGAGTGACTCCGAGTAAGAATCAGCCGACATTGCTGAGTCTGGAAGGAGGTTGTACAACGCCAACGTGTTCGTGGTTAAGTACTGCGCACTGCGAGTTACCTCCTTGAGGTAGGACATAACAGTTTCGTAAAACTTCATTACCCCGGAGCGGGGATTCAGTTTCCTGTGCACTGTAAACAAAAAGTTAGTATGGTACCAAGAGACAGATAAAGCCAAGGTGAAAGTAAGCATAACATATGTCCCAAAGACAGTAGGATTGACAGCGAGGCATCAGCGCCAGGGGCCGCTCAAGGTCCTCCAGCAAAGAACCGATGCTCTTTCCATCCCTTCTGAAAGTTGGGGCATGCCACCAAAGGAGAAAGCTTGCTCTGGGGGTCAGGTAGCAGTCCACCGTGACGTCAAGATGGTGGCAGAAGCGGTAAAGCAAAAGAAGGTCTCTGGCGCTAAAGGGACCTTCGAATCTGGTGTGCACCCAAAGGCTGTGAACACTGAAGAAGAAATTCCATGCATTGGGAGCCAGCGGCGCTGGAGCCAATCCTGCCATACCCAAGAACTCTTGAAGAGACGGTATGAGGGGAACCCGAGCCCCCTGACAAACATGGTTGTGTAAAGGGCCACCTCGCCCGGAGGAGGATGGGCGTACGTCTCCGAAGCCAGCGGAAGCCGAAGGGTGATTTCGATCGAAATAAGAAACTGAGTCCTAAAGTGGTCCAAGTCCTCCTGAGTTAAAATGGACGCTGCATTTGAGATCCCGACCCCAGCGCCAAGGCTCTTCGCCGAGTCCTCTTAAGTGAGGATGAACCCGAAGGTGAAGGGATTTGGTCTCGTTGTCAGACGAATGATCCATAACAGTTAAAGTAAGGAGTAATTTGTAGTTAACTAAGTTAGGGAAAAGGCGAGTCTCTAAGAGAGCTTAAGTACCCTACGAAATTCAACAAGCAATGAAAATGGCGAGACTTTTTACAAAAGTGCCTAAGTAACTTAAAGGTTTCAAAAAGCGGTGAAAAAGGCAAGATTTTTTATAAAAGTGCCTAAGTAACCTAAAGATTTCAAAAAGCGGTAAAAAGGCAAGAATTTTTATAAAAAGTGCCCAAGTAGCCTACAAATTCGGAAAAGTACTCTAACGGGCGAGTATTTGAAAAAAGAGCCTAGGTAATCCAAAAACTCGGACATACATGCGTAAATGGCGAAAAAGCAAAAAAATGCCTAAGTGAAGGTGGAATTTTCGAAAATATGCCTAAAATATTAGCATGAAGTCGGAAAAAGGAGAGTACGTATTGAAAAAGTAAGGCGCGACGGATGCTTTCCAAAAATCCAAAACGCAAAGCAAGTCTCCCCCACACTTTGAGAAAATCGAAAATCCTAGCCTAGTGAGAGGCAATTTTCGGCCAAAGTAGGGTGAAAAAGAGGGCGTAGTTTTGGCATGGAGTTTTTATGGAAAGATTAGTTTATGGAAAATCTCTAAAGGATAAATATTTTCCTAAAAATAGAGGTGATTTTTCATTAAACAAAAATATTATATTGGAAAAGATATTCTTAGAAATAAGAATATGGTCATTTTAATATAATTATTCTTAGAATGAATATTTCCTTAACCTTGAAACTTTATTTGTTTGAATTTTATTTAGGAAAAGATATTCTTGAAAAAGAATATGGCCTAAGTAATTGTCAAGGAAATACTTTCGTGAAAGAGATAACTTTGTAGCATCCGAAACTTCGAAAAAGGGGGTAGGTACCTAAACTACTCTTCACAATCCGGCAAGCTCGGAAATGAAGAGTGGGGTAATGTTATAAGCTAAAAATATCCTAAAACACTCGAAAGAGATTGGAGCCCGCACGAAGGACAAATAAGCCAACGTCGACCCACGGAATCGGCCAAATAGAGGCTTCGACCCCCTAAGGGTTGGCCACGCCATTTTCGACCCCCCGGGGGTCGGCCACGCCATTTCCAACCCCCTGGTTGTCGACCAACTCCATTGGCGACCCCCTAGGGGTCGGCCTCGCCACTTTCAACCCCTCAGGGGTCGGCCAAATGGAGGCCACAACCCCCTAAGGGTCAGTCGAGTCCATACCGTCCCTCCGGGGATCGACCAAGCAAGTCCGACTCCCCGTAGGGGTCAGCCAAGGAAGGCAAGGACCCCCCGGGGTTGGCCCTTGCAGCCTCACCCTTCTCGAGTCCAGCAATAAGTAGGTCAATCTGAGTGGATTCGTCGTGGAGGTCAGGACTCCCCCTTAGTCGACCAAGCCCATGTAACGTATGGAGGCGCTGCACCCCGTAGCGTCTTCGGTTACAACAAGTGGGCCAACCCGAGTGAGTTGGCCGTGGAGGTTAGGACTCTCTTGTGGACAAGTTGACCGAGTCGAAGTAACATTTGGAGGCATCGCACCCCATGGCATCCCTCGTTACAACGAGTGGGCCAGCCCGAGTTGGTTGGTCGTGGAGGACAGGACTCTCCCCCAGGAGTTGACCGAGTCCAAGTAACGCAGGCAGACGTTGCACCCCGTGGCGTCCCCGGTTACAACGAGTAGGTTAATCCGAGTGGGTTGGTCGTGGAAGTGAGGACACGTAAGGGTTGACCGAGTCCAAAGCCAACCTCTGAGAAGGGCGGTCGAGTAGGCTAACCCGAGTGGGTTGGTCGTGGAGGTTAAGACTTTCCTGTGGATAAGTCGACCAAGTCCAAAGTAGCGCTAAGGGACGCTACACACCTGTGGCGTCCTAACGCTACAACGAGAAGGCTGCACCACTAAATGGTCGGTCATGGAGGTGAGGACCTGCCAAGGTTGACCGAGTCTAGGTAACTCCGGAGTTAAGGCCGTTACACCTCCGAAGGGTAACGGTCAGGAGTTACGCCGGTTTTAATACCCGGCTTAATGACGGACGTTTCTAAGGGCCAACCATTATTTCGCCATAAGTGAGCCGCAACGGTTACAAGACCGACTGCTATAAAAGTCAAGTCATTTTCCCGTCCAGAGGAAGGATTCCTAAGCTAAGTACCCTTAAGCCATTCTTTGTGCTTTGAACTATTCACCCTAATTCTGTTTTCTGACTTAGGCATAGGAGGCCCTGTGGCTCATACCACACCGGTGTGCCCTAAAATTTTCTTTTTTGCAGGCCTTTTCGTCCTCAGCAAAACAAATTTACTGTGGATATCCGTTGACCATTTTTTTGCATCAACAAGTGCCATTGTCGGAATGAATAATACTTTTTTTTTTGTTTTGAATTGGTGCTCAATCATGTTATAAAAGAAAATTAACACTTCCTTAACATCAGACTTGTTAGGTAGAAGATATACCTAAGTTACACGAGTGAGGTTATCAATGAAAGTAACAAATCATTTTTTCCACTTCGAGTTACTACCTTAGAAGGTCCCCAAACATCAATATGAATTAAATAGAAAGGTCTGAAGCTTTATAATTTTGGGTTAAATAAGAAATGCGATGAGTTTTTGCAAAGTTACAATGTTCACAATGAAGTCTAGAACAATTAACTTATGTAAAACGTTTTGGAAATAAATGTTTTAAATTAAAAAAAAAACAGGGATATTGTAATCTATAATGTCATAAGACAGAGGTAGAACTGACACTACTGAAACCCATAATTTTTTTATGACTAGTTGAAGCTTACTCTAAATAGTAAAGGTCGTCAAGTATCCTAGCACGTCCAATCATCTTCCCCAACTCCTGTTCTTGAAGGACACAATGTGAATCATAAAAAATAACCTAACAGTTAGAATCTCTAGAAATCTTACTGACTGATAGTAAATTGCAGGCTAGTTTGGAAACATGAAGTATAGATTGTAATGTAAGATGTGAGAATAATTTGATAGTTCCTTTTCCAGAAATTGGAGAGAAATTTCCATATGGTTTCCTAATTGTTTTTTACAATATATAATGGAGATTATGATTCAAAGAATTTCGAGAAGCTAGTGATATGGTTAGAAGCTCCTGAATCTATGATCCATGGAGCTGTATTAATACAAGAGAAGGCATAAGGACAATTACCTGTTTGTGCCAATGAAACACTAAGATTACAAGAAGTCGAGAAGGTCTTTAGCAGCTTCAGGATTTGATCAATTTTCTCTTCATTGAATAAATTTGATTCAACACTATTGGTATTAGCATTCGTCGCACGAATATTTTTCGCCTTGTCTTTATTCTTATGATTGGTGGGTTTCTCATGGATCTTCCCACATTTTCTCGAGTATCTCGTGGTTTGTTACAATGGTCACACCATACACAAGGCTTGTTAGATTGATCAGATGCTTTGTTCGCACTGGCCTCAACAACTAATCAGAACTTTCTACAGTATCTACTGGTTTTTTTCCAATCATTACATGTCGACGACTTTCTTCCCTGCAAACTTCATAAAACACTTCACTAATAGTAGGAAGATTAATCTTTCCGCTGAATTCAAAATTCACCAAATTCATCATTAAGAACAAGTAGGAATTTGTAAATTCGACCATGCTTAACTACTGTTTTGTAGTGCTTCTAGTTCTCAGTAGATTTCTACTCATAGTTATCAAATAAATCAAGGTCTTGCCAAATTCGTTTTAGAGAATAAAAATATTGAGTTACATGATTACCTCCCTATTTTATGTCACCAAGATTCAGATTTAATTCAAAAACTTGTGATTGATTTTTCAAGTCGGAGTACATTTCAGTAACACAGTCACATAATTCCTTAGCCGTAAAGTAGCACATATAGTTGCTACGAATGTCTTCCACCATGGAGTTTACTAGCCAAGTCATAACCATTGAATTTTCAACATCCCATGTGGCAAACAACGAGACATCTTTAGAAATGTGCTTTCTTATCTCCAGCCAGATACCCTATCTTTCCTTGACCACAAATAACCATTCTTTCCTTGACCACAAATAACCATTCAAACACTTTGTGACCATCGAAGGAAGTTGTCATCATTTAGTCGAATGATTGTTATTTGAATGGTAGGCTATTGGTGGGTATTCTAGCAATTGATATCTCGTCTTCTGCAATTTTCTCTTAAGTAAGAACCACGTTTTAGGCCGATCAGCAAAAAGAACAAACTCTCCAACATTGAAGATTAGAAGATCGGTTGAAAAAATGCCCCAAAATCGCGCTAAAAAAATGCCAAAAAACAATATACCGAAGTGGTGCCTAAGGAAGTCGAGAAGATGCACCCAAAAAAAAAGCGTTCAATAACAAGGAAACACCGAAATCGGCTGCAGAGAATGAAAAAATGTTGGAATCAATGCTCGCCGAAAAATGCTCGCCAGAATGCGCTGAAACGGATCTACTGGCAGCGGACGTTATGTCTAAAGGCAGCGAACGCCTCGATGGACAAATTTGGTCGAAGGCAGACGATGACTGACAGCAATGAGGTGGCATCAACACTAAGAAGGAGGCGACAATTGATTCTTTTAGGGTTAGAGAGTTTGATGAAAAAAAAGGTTTTCTTTTTCATCTTCGTTTAGGCTATTCTTTTAAAAAATTTAATTATTTTGCTCTAATAATATGTCCAAAAAAAAAGAAAAGAAAAAAAGATTTCTCTTATTCTTTGACTGATAAATGAGGCACATTAAATAGATGGCTCTCAAAATACAAAAAAGAAAATAAAAATAATACAATGGATTTTTATCCTAGATTAAATACAAGACTCATATATAATGAATATGGTAACAAATAATATCAAAATTAAATGAGAATAACCAACAAATATTGCATTTTTTATCATGCTCTTAGAGAAAATTCATTTCCTAACGTACGTGATTGTTGTTCAGAATCCTCCTAAGCTTGAAGCGCAAGATGCTGATAAAACATCAGATTTTAATCTAACAGAACTCAACATTTTCTGATAAGTTTCCTTCTTAGTTCTGGGATGCTTTCTTAATTATCACACCAGAGAGAAATGGTTGTCTTCAAATAATTCTTTTATGGTTCATTTGTTCCGATCAAGTATACATTTCTAGTTCTGCCCTATTCTGGAGCGTTTGATCGCTTAAGTTTGTGAAAGTTTTTTAGACCTCAAAGCTTCTAAGTATTGTAAGTGTTTATTTAATCATTTTCCAATATAATAATAATGTTGCATGTCAGTAGTGGTTGTTGGTCAAATAATCTCTTGGCTCTGCTTGCTTTGTATTATCTTGGTCTGCTTGAGTTTTTTTTTTTTTTTTTTTTTTTTTTTTTTATGCGGCGACTTTTGTGTTTTTCCTGTGAAGTACCAAAGAAATAAAATTATAATTTTTTTTATTTTTTTTTGTTGATTTATCTCTTTCCTTAACTGTTGTATTTCATACATAAAGATTTCCTCTTTGTAATCAAGGTTATTGTAACGTTTTGAACTTTGATTATGCAATAAAAACATAATTATATTCTCTCAATCGACATAAATACCTTCTAGAAAAATGAAAACATATTATAATTTTGTAACAAAAATTTAAAATAAAAAAGAAATGAAAAAATGTTGATATGATTTTTCATGTCTCTCTCATACGGTGAAAGTTAGATTGACGAGACGTGGAAAAATGAAAGGCTGGTTTTTCTGAACATCAAAAACTTCTCATTTTTATAAGTAGATTTAGAAGTACTCTATTTTACTCAAAAGTTTCAAAAAATGCCATCTTTTTGTAATTTGCCTGTAATCTTTGTGGATGTAACCTGAAAATTATCATGGAGGTCTAATATGTAGATATAAAATAACATCTATTTATTTATCAAAAGGTAAAAAGACTTGAGTATCTCGAACATCGAAAATAAATATCGATGGAGCACCTATATAGAAGACGATTTTTTTTTTTATGAAGAACAAGAATTTGAAGTAGCCCCTAAACCCTTAAATGGTAAGATGTTCTTGCACAAATAAGTTCTATTGAATTTACGTATGGAAAGAAGAAACTCAGAAAATACTATAGTGATAATTATTATTGAAAGAAAAAATCAACATTTTTCAAATTTGAGTATTGGAATCATCTTCGCGTGCAATAATGGTTAGACGTCATGCATAATGAGAAGAATGTATGTTCGAATATCATTGGAACTCTTCTTGATATTCTAGAAAAAGTTAAGGATGGATTAAAAATACATTAGAATTTGGTTGAATTGAACATCAAACTTGAGTTGACACTAGAAATGATAGAAAAAAAGAATATTCTTACCATTAGCATGTTACACATTAACTCAAAATGAGTAACTCAATATTTGTACAACATTAGGTGATAAAAAATTGCCTAAAGGTTATTCATCAAACATATATAAGGAAATTAGTGTCTCTTATGGATTTGAAACTTGACGGTCTTAAATCGCACGATCATCACATTTTGATGCAACTTCTACATGTAACAAGTCGTGGTATTCTGCCTAAACACGTTAGATATGTAATTATTTACTTTTCTTTCTTCTTCAACGCTATATATAGTAAGTCAATTGATTCAACCAAATTGAAGGAATTGCAAGAAGATGTAATGGTCACTTTATGCATGTAAGAAAAATATTTAGCACCGTCGTTTTTCACAAGAATGGTACACCTTGTGGTCCATCTTGTAGGGGAGAAATAAATTTGTGGATCTGTTTGTTTGAGGTGGATGTATAATTTTGAAAGATATATGGAAGTTTTGAAATGAAATGTTCGTAATAACAGTCGAGCTGAGAGATGCATAAGAGAGAATTACATTGTAGAAGAGTCGATAGAGTTTTACTTCAAAATTTTACAAGGGATTGAATTAGTTGACTTGCGATCATTGAAAAGAATGACGTCCAAATATTGATCGATCATTGTCTGTCGCTGATTATATAAAACCTGCTAGAGATACGATTGATTAAGATCATATCTACGTACTTCATAATGTAGAAAGTGCTTCCATTTGTAGATCAACATATAGAAATGTTGTCTAAATTGAATCCTAATAGGTTCAAGAAAAAAAAAAGTAGTTTCAAGATGAGCATAATCCCAAATTTAGTTGTTGGTTTCATGATCGAGTAAGACTCGCTTTAGAAGTTAGGAGCAATTATGTATCATCTACATTAAGGTGGATAGCAGATGGACCACGTTTAGAAGTTACACTTATAATTACATGATTAATGATATTCAATATATCACACTAAGAAACATGATGATAATAGAACCGTGCAAAAAGTGGAGTAATGATGAAAACTCAAAATAGGCAAGTAAGTAGTTCTTAGGACAAAAATCTAATTACATCATACATGACTTTTTTTAGCGTAATTCAAGAAATCAAGGAAGTTAATTATCATAGTTTTACGGTCGCCGTATTTAAATGTGATTAGGGTGGATAACAATGAGAACTTAAGTTAGACAACATTATTGGGAATCAATGCGCAACGGATAATAAAAAAAAAATTCATTAATTAATCCAATTAATTTACATGCATGATTCCTAGGCGATTGACATGTAAAATAAAGACCCACCTTAGTTGACGCCTTTTATCAGTTTTGGCATGTCTTTATGTTGAGAAGGATCACTATCAGATTTTTTGGACCTTCCTTGATTGGTTTCCTCCAATCTTCCCGACTATGACTTCTTTGCTACACTAAGTGCTTGGTGGGGAAGCCTTTTAGGGAAAGAAGCTTGAAACTTACATATAAAAGAAAAAAGAGAGCTCAGCTTCATAGGGGTTTTTTGTTTGAGAGTTGAGTTATTCTAAACTGGGTGAGATGAGAATAAAGACCACCCAGACCTTCTATTTATAGTAGAGAAATGAATATTTTAAATGAATATTTAAAATAGGAATTCAAAAATTTCAACCCCAAATGAAATTTCCATTCCAAATTAGGGAAGAGAATTTCGAATTTCTTAATATATCTCATATATTGTTTTATTTATTTATAATTGGTATATGTTCAATAAATTTCAATTTTATAATATATCCAATATATTATTAAATAAATAAATCTCATAAATTAAAATATTTAATATATTATTTCTCTACCTAAATAATTATTCAATAATTATTAATCCAATTAATATGTCCATCATGTTAATTAGTATGCTTCATTTAATAATTATCCAATAATTATTAAACATAATATGTCCAATATATTATTAATGATTCTCAATTTAATAATTATCCAATAATTAAATAAATATGTCAAACATATTAAAAGGCCAGTTCTCTAAATAATTATCCAATAATTATTTTTAATTGGTTTATCCAATAATTATTAAATATACTATGTCCAAGATATTATTAATAATTCTCAACTTAATAATTATCCAATAATTAAATAAATATGTCAAACATATTAAAAGCTTAATTCTCTCGATAATTATTCAATAATTATTTTTAGTTGGCTTATACAATAAATTAATTTTTCTTGTTTAATATTTATCTAATAAATATTAAATTGATATATCAAATATATTAATTAATTAAGTTTAACCATTAAACTTAGCAGTTCTATTAATTATGTCTCACACAATTAATCTGTGAATTTAAACTCTTCAAATTCACTCTCTAATAAAATCGTGTTTCAACAATTATTAGCTAGCCTAGGGGATCGGTGATCCTATAGGTTGAAAGGTACAATGACTAGGGATCCAATCTGCCCTTGTTAACAACATACTTATTTCACTAAAGGTCTGTGCTGAGCTCTTTTGTACTATAGAATAAGTTAATGTCTATAGAATAAGTTAATGTCTATAGATATAATAAGTCATCTTTCATATGATCCTTCACAAGCTTATTTGTAATTAACAACTGAGACAAGAAATATGTTCTACCACAGTGATTACATCTTTCTCCTTAAGTGTCACTGATTTCTCTAATAAACAAATTGTTTATAGTTCCACTATAAACCAATATCTTCTCTGGCCAATGAGAAGTGAGTACCTTTTGTTCAAGACCTAGAATCAGTTATTTAGGGATCAACTCTGCATCTTCTTCAATATCAGGGAATGTGTGAGTTCCTTCTTGTGGCGTTGCGTTCTCAGCCACTCACTACGACAATCCTCAACCTGGGAGACTTATTGACCCATCGTTGTTTGGCTGGTCTCACCCATGCACATTAAATTATGCTTTCAAAGAGTAGAAGTTTGCAACCAACTCTGGATTCAGATCACATCGACATAAGATCATTCTTAGTGTAGTAGTTGATACGCGTCTATAACATAATTACTAGCTCAATTACAAAACTTCTAGTCCTGTGTTATGCAAAAACTCTTTTTTTGCACAGGCATCTACTCACATGTCTCCACATGAATTATCAGAATCATGTCGTTTGCAACTCTTGTAAAGTGAGTCATACCAATAGTGTCACCGAGACTTTAGTGCCCTTACCTTAGTTCATATACTATAGACACTTTAGGTTATTGACTTGGAACTAGATCCACTTGTATGTTTCACATACTTATTTAAGTGTGCATTCAAATAACTGTGGGCATATCACCATTAATCCAATTAACGCAATAAGGCTGGATGCCGTTTGAATATTAAATGCGCAATATAAGAAAATAATAACCTTTATTAATGACTAAAATATGACATTAAATGTTTGTTCTAATATACAAGCTACTAGGCCTTTAGGGCAGAACCTTTAACAAACATTGAATTTACGACTGTAGACCTTAATCAAATTTATTATAAATCTAGCTCTTTCATATTGGCTACTCAAACGAAGCAGTGTTCTACATTAATGATCCATGTAGTTTAGATTTTTTTCGATTAATTTGTCAATAGATAAATATCAAGATTTAGTGATTTAGACTTGTTGCTAGATACTAAGTTAAAAGAACATTTCAGATTTATTGCCATTTAAAAACGTCATTCATGGTTTTGGCATAAAAATGATTTTAGAACTTCTCAAGTTAAAATCCAGGAAACCTTACTTTTGATAATTATTATCAACTCATGTTGAGCTGGTATGATAGCATGGGCTTGTAACCCAACAAGGGCATCTTCAAACACAAAGAACAACTAAAAAGGTTTAGAGCAAGTGCCATTATAGGATAGATCAGTTGCTCCGCCCTAGCTTGAGACTTTCTCAACCAAAAACCCAATACGAGAATAACTCTTATCCCTATGGTTCCAATTACAATTTTTTTGATCTAGGACTTGGTAAACTCTTTAACCAATCCTTTAATAGTGTAGCACATCAATTCGAAACTGTTAATCTCTCTTAGCTAGTGTCGTCGTAGGATAGGTCAGTTATTAATTGAAATCACATTCATATCCCTTTTGGAAAACTCATCATGTTAACCCTAGTGAACTCATACCATAGGGGGTCAACTCAAAGCTGCCAACACGTAGCCAAATAGGATTCACGATGCAGTTGACAACGATCCTTCTCCCACTATCTATTTTGAAATAGAGTTTCTCACTTAGATGAACTAGGCTAATCTCGTTCATCCTAGTCCAATCTTTTACCTATGTTGGTTAGATTGTTTTTAATGTGAATTATTGAGTTTTTTAACTTAAAAACCTAATCACATTATTTGTGCCTACAAAAAGTGATCTATAAATCATGGTCGTTTCAACCCCAAGGCCGCGTTCCTAGGTAGAGGTGTTCTGTAGACCGTCATCTTAAGTACCTCTATCCTTTGACATTACATTTCTTAGGCAGTATTCCTTTCCAACAAATCATTACAGAATCAGATTGCTCTTTAATTAATCCTATTAACGAAAGAATCAAGTGATAATAATTAATCCTATTAATTCTAATCACTTTTGTGAATTATTAGACTCTTATCTTTTAACTCAATTTTAAAAATTTATATTCATTTTTGTAGCAGATTTAAAACGAATATTTTGGGGTTCTATTTTGAAAAACCATTTTTCAAAAATAAAATACATAATCCATACATTCAGCATAATCAAGGAAAATAAACATCCAATATTTATTTTGTGAGATCTACATGTTGAACAATCCTAAATATGAAATTCAATTCTTAAAATATATCGAATATATTTAACACGTATTTAGGATGCATGAATGTTTTTAGCCTATGGTGAGATTTTAAATCTATATGACATACTTTATGCAACAATCAAGACATGCAAACATGTGACATATAATTTAAAATAGTAATGGAACGATTTAATATTTGGCATATTTCTAGGGAATTAAATAAAATGCAATCCTATTACATTTAATTTTCCAAGAAATATCTTGGGTCTTCATCTTCTCTCGATCTTCAAGATACGAGGCAAGAACAAACCCTCAAATATTTACCAAATATTTTTCAAAAATATTTTAATATTTAAATGAATACCAAGTTTAAATATTTCCCAAAATTATCTCATCAAAAATATTTAAATCTTTATTTTATGAATAAAAAAAAAACCATCCAACTATCGGTATGAGAATAAAAAAGAAAAGTTCGTCGAACATTGGTTTGGGAGGACGGTGTAGGATGAACTTGTGACGAACTTTTGACCCAATCATGAATGACACACTTTTTGAACCAAAACCCCAAAAACTCGCATAAATCTATGGATATGAGAATAAAAAAGAAAACTTCGTCGAACAAGGGTTTTGGAGGAGTGTGTAGGTGAACATGTGACGAACTTTTGACCCAATCATGAATTACACACTTTTCGAACAAAAAAAAACTTGCATAAATATATGAGTATGAGAATAAAAAAATCAAAGTTCATCGAACAAGGGTATAGGAGGAGCGTGTAGGACGAACTTCTAACGAACTTTAGACGAAATCATGAATTACACACTTTTGGAACAAAAAACTAAAAAACTCGCATAAATCTATGGGTATGAGAATAAAATAGAAAAGTTCGCCGAAAAAATTGTTTTAGAAAAGTGTGTAGGACGAACTTGTTATAAATTTTAGTCCAAAATGAATTACACACCTTTGGGACAAGAAACCAAAAAACTGACGTAAATCTATGGGTATGAGAATAAAAAATAAAAGTTCGTTGGAAAAATAGTTTAAGAAAAGTGTGTAGGACGAACTTGTGACGAACTTTAGACAAAATCATGAATTACACACTTTTAGAACCAAGAACATAAAAACTCATATAAATCTATGGGTATGAGAATAAAAAAGAAAAGTTTGTTGAAGAAGAGTTTAAGAGAAGTGTGTAGCACGAACTTGTGATGAACTTTAGACCAAATCATGAATTACACACTTTTGAGACTAAAAACTAAAAAACTTGCATAAACTTATGGGTATCAGAATAAAAAAGAAAATTTCGTCAAAAAATGGTTTAAGATAAGTGTGTAGGACGAACTTGTGACGAACTTTAGACGAAATCATGAATTACACATCTTTGGGACCAAAAACCAAAAAACTCGCATAAATCTATGGGTATGAGAATAAAAAAAAAAGGATGGTCGAAAAAAAAGTTTAAGAAAAGTGTGTAGGACGAACTTGTTACAAACTTTAGACCACATGATGAATTACACACTTTTGGGACTAAAAAATAAAAAATTCGCATAAATTTATGTGTATGAGAATAAAAAAGAAAAGTTTGTCGAAAAAACAATTTTAGAAATGTGTGTAGGACAAACTTGTTAAAAACTTTAGGAAAAATCATGAATTACACACTTTTGGAACAAAACACCTGAAAACTTGCATAAATCTGTGTATGAGAATAAAAAAAGAAAAGTTCGTTGAACAAGGGTTTGAGGAGAAGTGTGTAGAACAAACTTGCGACGAACTTTACACAAAACCATGCATTACACACTTTTGGAACCAAGAACATAAAAACCCTCTTAAATCAATGGGTATGAGAATAAAACAGAAAATATTACTGAAGGAGGGTATAAGAGAATTGTTTAGGACAAACTTGTGACGAACTTTAGACCAAAACTTTAATTACACACTTTTGGAACTAAAAACCAAAAAAACTTGCATAAAGTTATGCGTATCAGAATTAAAAAGAAAAGTTCGTCAAAAAAGGGTTTAAGATAAGTGTGTAGGACAAACTTTGTACCAAATCATGAATTACACACCTTTGGGACAAAAAACCTAAAACCTCGCATAAATCTATGGGTATGAGAATTAAAAAGAAAAGTTCATCGAAAAAAAGGTTTAAGAGAAGTGTGTAGGATGAACTTGTGACAAACTTTAGATTAAATCATGAATTACACACTTTTGGAACCAAAAATCCAAAAACTCGCATAAATCTATGAGTATGAGAATAAAAATATAATATTTGTCGAACAAGGGTTTGGGAGAACTGTGTTAGACGAACTTGTGATGAACTGTAGACAAAACAATGAATTACACACTTTTGGAACCAAGAACATAAAAACTCACATAAATCTTTGGGTTTGAGAATAAATAAGAAAATATTGTTGAAGAAGGGTATAAGACAAGTGTGTAGGAAAAGTTGGCATAAATCTAAGGGTATAGAATAAAAAAAGAAAAGTTCATCGAACAAGGGTTTGGGTTGAGTGTGTTGGACGAACTTGCGACGAACATTCGACCAAATCATGAATTACACACTCTTGAGACTCAAAACCAAAAAACTCGCATAAATCTATGGGTATAAGAATAAAACACAAAATTTTGTTGAACAAGGGTTTGGGAAGAGTGTATAGGACGAACTTGTGATGAACTTTAGAGCAAATCATCGTTTACACACTTTTAAGACTAAAAACCAAAAAACTCGCTTAAATCTATGGGTATATGAATAAAAAGAAAACTTCGCAGAAAAAGGGTTTGAGAGGAGTGCGTAGGAGAAATTTGTGAAGAACTTTAGACCAAATCATGAATACACACTTTGGGAACCAAAAACCCAAAAACTCATGTAAATCTATGGGTATGAGAATAAATTTTTTTTTTTTTTTTTGAACAAGGGTTTAGGAGGAGTGTAGGCAAACTTGTGATGAACTTTCGACCAAATCATGATGTACACATTTTTGGAACCAAAAGCCAAAAAAGTCACGTAAATCTATGGATATGAGAATCAAAAAGAAAAGTTCACCAAAAAAGGGTTCAAGAGCATTATATAGGACAGACTTATGATGAACTTAAGATTAAATCATAAATTACACACTTTTGTAACCAAAGAACGAAAAACTCGTGTAAATCTATATGTATGAGAATAAAAAAGAAAAGTACAAACAAGTGTTTGGGAGGATTGTGTAGGACAAATTAGTTTCAATTTTTAGACCATGATATGAATCCTACAACAATATTAAAGAACAAAAATAAGAGCTTTATTGTAGTTGGATTAAATGCACCGAGCTTTTTCTATAGTTGGATTTAAGTTTGAAGTGAAGTTGTGCACATTAGAAACAAAAAAGTAAAAAAGTCGCATAAATCTATGGGTATAAGAATAAAAAAGAAAAGTTCATTGAAAAAGGGTTCAAGAATAGTGTGTAGGACGAACTTTAGACCAAATCATGAATTACAAACTGTTGGGACGAAAAACCAAAAAACTCGCATGTATCTATGGGTATGAGAATAAAAAAGAACAGTTTGTCGAAGAAGGGTTTGGGATGAGTGTGTAGGACAAACTCGTGATGAACTTTAGACCAAATCATGAATTACATACTTTAGGACTAAAAACCAAAAAATTTGCATAAATCGTTGGGTATGAGAATAAAAAAGATAAGTTCGTCGAACAAGGGTTTGCGAGGATTATGTAGGATGAACTTGTGACCAAATCATGAATTACTCACTTTTGGAACCAAAATCCCAAAAACTCGCATAAATCTATGGTTATGAGAATAAAAATGAAAAGTTTGTCGAAAAACAGTTTAAGAGAAGTGTTGAAGACGAACTTGTGACGAACTCTAGACCAAATCATGAGTTACACACTTTTGGGACTAAAAACAAAAAAAACTGGCATAAATATATGGGTTTGAGAATAAAAAAGAAAAGTTCGTCAAACAAGGGTTTCGGAGGAGTGTGTAGGACGAACTTGTGACCAAGTTTAGACCAAATCACAAATTACACACTTTTGGAACGAAATATCGAAAAACTCAAAAAACCGTTAGGTATGAGAACAAAAAAACAAAAGTTCGTCTAACAAGGGTTTAAGAGGAGTGTGTAGGATGAACTTGTGACGAACTTTCGCCCAATCATGAATTGCACACTTTTGGAATCAAAACCCCAAAAACTCGCACAAATCAATAAGTATGAAAATAAAAAAGAAAATGTCATCGAAAAAGGGTTTCGAAGTAGTGTGTAAGACGAACTTGTGATGAGTTTAGACGAAATCATGAATTAAAAACTTTTGGGACTAAAAACCAAAAAACTCGCATAAATCTATGGCTATGGGAATAAAAAACAAAAGTTTGTCGAACAAGTGTTGAAGACTATGTGTAAGGCGATCTTGTGACTAACTTTAGACTAAATCATGAATTACACACTTTTGGGATTAAAAACAAAAAAACTCACATAAATCTGTGGTATGATAATAAAAAAGAAAAGTTCATTAAATAAGGGTTTGGTAGGAGTGTGTAGGACGAACTTGTGACAAACATTAGACTAAATCATAAATTACACACTTCTGCAATCAAACACTGAAAACTCACATAAATCTATGTGTATGAGAATAAACAACAAAATTGATCGAACATAGGTTTGGGAGGAGTATGTTGGACGAAGTAGTGACAAACTTTCGATCAAACTATGAATTACACACTTTTGGAACCAAAAACCCAAAAACTCGCATAAAGCTATGGGTATGAGAATAAAAAAAAAAGTTCATGGAAAATGGGTTTATGATGAACTTTAGACCAATCATGAATTACATACTTTCGAGACTAAAAAGAAAAAAAACTCGCATAAATTTATGGGAATGAGAATGAAAAACAAATGTTCGTCGAACAAGGGTTTGGGAGGAGTATGTAAGACGAACTTGTAATGAACTTTTGATCAAATCAAGAATTAAACACTTTTGGAACAAGAGCCCAAAAGCTTGCATAAATCTATGGGAGTGAGAATAAAAAACAAAAGTTCGTCGAACAAGGGTTTTGGAGGAGTGTGTTAGAAGAACTTGTGACGAACTTTGGACCAAATCAACAATTACACACTTATGGACCCAAAAACCCAAAAACTCGCATACATCTATTGGTATAAGAATAAAAAAGAAAAGTTAATGAAAAAAGGGTTTAAATGCAGTGTGTTCGAAGTTGTGACTAACTTAAGATCAAATAATGAATTACATACTTTCGAGACACAAAACCAAAATCTCGCACAAGTCTATGGGAATGAGAATAAGTAACAAAAGTTCATTGAACAGGGGTTGTGAGGAGTGTATAGGATGCACCTGTGACGAACTTTCGACAAAATCATGAATTACACACTTTATGGACACAAAACAAAAAACCGCATAAATCTATGGGTATGAGAATTAAAAATAAAAGTTCCTCTAACAAGGGTTTGTTAGGTGTCTGTACGACGAACTTGTGACGAACTTTAAACAAAATCATGAATTATACACTTTTGGAAGAAAAAAACCAAAAAACTCACAAAAATCTATAAGTATGAAAGTAAATAAAAAACTCGTCCAAAAAGGGTTCAAGAGGAGTGTGTAGGACGAACTTGTGGCCAAATCATGAATTACCAACTTTTGGGACTAAAAACAAAAAAAAAACTCAGATAAATCGAAGGGTATGAAAATAAGAAAGAAAAGTTTGCCGAATAAGGGTTTGGGAGGTGTGTGTAGGAGGAACTTTTGACGTACTTTCGACCAAATCATGAATGACACTCTTTTGGTTCCAAAAGCTTAAAAACTCGCATAAATCTGTGGTTATGAAAATAATAAAGAAAAGTTCATCTGAAAAGGGTTTAAGAGTGGTTTAAGACGAACATGTGACGAACTTTAGACCAAATCGTGAATTACACATTTTGGGACTAAAAACAAAAAAAAACTCGCATAAATCTATGGGTATACAATAAAAAAGAACAGTTCATTGAACAAGGGTTTGGCAGGAGTAGGTAGGACGAACTTGTGCTGAGCTTTAGACCAAATCATAAATTACACACTTTTGGAACCAAACACCGAAAAATTTGCAACAATCTATGGGTATGAGTATAAAAAACAAAAGTTTGTCGAACAATGGTTTGAGAGGAGTGTGTATGACGAAATTGTGAGGACTTTGGACCAAATCATGAATTACTCACTTTTGGAATCAAAAGCCAAAAACTCGAATAGATCTATGGGTATGAAATAAAAAAGAAAAGTTCATCGAAAAAGATTTAAGAGCAGTGTGTAGGACAAACTTGAGACGAACTTTAGACCAAATCATGAATTACACACGTTTGGAACCAAAAACCCAAAAACTCGAATAAATCAATGGGTTTGAGAATAAAAAAGAAAGAAAAGTTTGTCGAACAAAGGTTTAGAAAAAATCACTAATAAACACTTTGGGAACTAAAAACCCAAAAACTCGCGTATATCTATAGGTATAAAATAAAAGGAAATGTTCGTTGAAGAAGAGTTTAGAAGGAGTGTGTAGAACGAACTTGTGACGAACTTTGGACTACCAAAAACCCAAAAACTTGAATAAATCTATGGGTATGAGAATAAAATAGTGAAGTTGGTCGAAAAATGGTTTAAGAGAAGTGCGTAGATCAAACTTGTGATGAACATTAGTCCAAATCATTAATTACACACTTTAAGGACAAAAACAAAAAAACTCGCATGAATCTATGGGTATGAGAGAAAAAAAAGAGAAAAGTTCGTCGTACTAAGGTTGGAGAGGACTATGTAGGACCAACTTTTGTCGAAATTTTGGAACCAAAAGCCTAAAAACTCGAATAAATATATGGGTATGAGAATAAAAAAAAAGGTTCATCAAAAAAGGGTTTCAGAGCAGTGTGTAGGACGAACTTGTGATGAACTATAGACCAAATCATGAAATACACACTTTTTGGACTAATAACCAAAAAACTCGCATAAACCAATCTATTTTAGAATAAAAAAGAAAAGTTCATTGAAAGGGGTTTGGGAGGAGTGTGTAGGACAAACTTTAGACCAAATCACTAAGACACACTTTGGGACCAAAAAACCCAAAAACTCGCATATATATGGCTTTGGAATAAAATGGAAATGTTCGTTGACTAAAGGTTTGGAAGAAGTGCGTAGAACAAACTTGTGATGGACTTTAGACAAAATCACTAATACACACTTTGCGAACTAAAAAACCCAAAAGCTCGCATATATCTACGGGTATAAGTATAAAAGGAAAAGTTCGTTGGACAAGTGTTGGAGAGAAGTGCGTAGGCCAAACTTCTGAAGACTTTAGACCAAATCATGAATTACAACATTTTGGATCCAAAAACTCAAAAACTCAACTAAATCTATGGGTATTCGAATAGAAATGAAAAGTTCGTTGAAAAAGGGTTTAAGAGAAATGTGTAGGACAAACTTGTGACGAAGTTTAGACCAAATCATGAATTACACACTTTTGGAAACAATAACCCATAAACTATCATAAATCTATGGGTATGAGAATAAAAAAGAAAAGTTCATGGAACAAAGGTTTAAGAGGAAGTCTGTAGAACGAACTTGTGAAGAAGTTTAGATAAAATCATAAATTACACACTTTTGGAACAACTCATCCAAAAGCTCGCATATATCTATGGTTATGAGAACAAAAAAGAAAAGTTCGTCCAACAAGGGTTTGGCAGTAGCGTGTAGGACGAACTTTAGACCAAATCATGAATTACATACTCTTGGGACTAAACCAAAAAACTCGCATAAATCTATGGGTATAAGAATAAAAAAGAAAACTTTGTCTAACAAGGGTTTGGGAGTAGTGTGAGCTTGTGACGAACTTTAGACCAAATCATGAATTACATACTTTTAGGACTAAGAACAAAAAAAGCTACATAAATCTATGGGTATGAAAATAAAGAGAAAAGTTTGTTGAACAAGGGATTGCGAGGAGTGTATAGGAGGAACTAATAACTACATACTCTTGGGACTAATAACTAACAAACTCGCATAAATCTATGTGTATGAGAATAAAAAAGGAAAAGTCTGTCGAAAAAGGGTTTGGGAAGAGTGTATAAGAGGAACTTGGGACAAACTTTAGACCAAATCATGAATTACACACTTTAGGGACAAAAAACCAAAAAAAAACTCGCATATACCTATGAGTATGAGAATAAAAAAGAAAAGTTGGTCAAAGAAGGGTTTGGGAGGAGTGTGTAGGACGAACTTATGACGAACTTTCTACCAAATCATGAATTACATACTTTTGGAACCAAAAACCTAAAAACTCGCATAAAGTTCATCGAATAAGGGTTTGGAAGGAGTGTATAAGACGATATTGTGACGCACTTTAGACCAATTCATGAATACATATGTTTTGGACTAAAAACCAAAAAACTCGCATATATCTATGAGTATGTGAATAAAAAAGAAAAGTTCATCGAAGAAGCGTTTGGGAGAAGTGTGTAGGATGAACTAACTTTAGAACAAATCATAACTGCTGATGAAGCTCAATTTAAGGAAGAAAAGGAACGTTAAAAAAATGTATCAATCTAAAGCTCATACTTTTTCAAATTCTAATAGTTGAAGCAAAGATAGTTTTGTGCATAGTAATGACTCTATGCAACAAAAAGAAAATATTGTGGCTGCCAAAAGAGCAGAGGCCGAGAGTTCCAATACTAAAAAGAATAATGTTCCCAAGGAGTTAAAAGGGAGAAGTCTAGTTATATTCAATGTTGGAAGTGCAAACGATTTGGACACATGAACAAGGAATGTGTCAATAAAAGAGTTATGGTGATAAGAAATGGCATAATTGATTCTGATGATGATTGTGAGTAGCATAATAAAGAATTTGAGGCTGAATATAGAGCAAATGACGACGAGTATATTGAAGAAGCTACTTCATTTCCTTAATCACAAGAAGGGTACTTAATGTGCAAATCAAAGAAGAAAAAGTTAAAGATCAAAGGGAAAACTTGTTTCATACAAGATGCTTGGTTAAAGGAAACCCATGTAGTGTTGTCATTGATAGTGGAAGTTGCACGAATGTTGTAAGTAGCTTTCTTGTTAAAAGACTCCAAACTTACTAGCCATCCACACTCAAAACCGTACAAGCTACAATGTATGATAAACAAAGAAGAACTTAAGATAAACTCTCAAGCACTTATTCCTTTTACTTTAGGAAGATATAAAGATGAAGTTCTTTGTGATGTTTTGTCTATGCATGATGAAGATATTTTGTTAGGCCGACCTTGGCAATATGATAGAGAGGTTAGGTTTGAAGGATTGAGGAATAAGTATACTTTTACTTGTAGTGGAAAGAAATTTACTTTACTTCTCTTGTCTCCATATGAAGTACGTTGTGATCATTTGAAATTGAAAAGAAACGAAAAGAATTTGAAGAACAGAGAGGAGAGAAGAAAGTAAGGTGAGAGAGAAGAGTGAAAAAAGAGAGCAATGTGAGGGGAAAAAGGTGAGTGAAAATAAAGAGAGAAAAAAACAGTGTATTTGAGGAAAAAAGAAAGAATGAGATTTTGGTTATACAAAAAAGGGAAGTGAGGAATGTGTTATCTAAAAAATACAAATCATGACGAACTTCAGACCAAATCATGAATTATACACTTTTGGAACCAAAATCTCAAAAACTCGCATAAATCTATGGGTATTAGAGTAAAAAAAGAAAAGTTCGTCGAAAAAGGGTTTAATTAAGTGTAGTGTGTCGACGAAATTGTTATTAACTTGAGACCAAATCATGAATTACACAATTTTGGAACCAAAAACCTAAAATTTTCATAAATCTATGGGAGAGAATAAAAAGAAAAAGTTTGTCGAACAAGGGTTTGAGAGGAGTGTGTAGGACGAACTTGTGACGAACTTTAGACCAAACCATGAATCACACACTTTTGGTACCAAAAACCCAAGAACTCGCATAAATTTATAGGTATGAGAATAAAAAATAAAAGTTCGTCGAACAAAGGTTTGCGATGAGTGTGTAGGACGAACTTGTGACGAACTTTAGGCAAATCATGAATTACACACTTTTGGAATGAAAAACACAAAACTCGCATAAATCTATGGGTATGAGAATAAAAAATAAAAGTTCATCGAACAAGGGTTCGGGAGGAATGTGTAGGACATACTTGTGACAAACTTTAGACCAAATCATGAATTACATAATTTTCGGACTAAAAACCAAAAAGCTAACATAAATCTATGAGTATTAGAATAAAAAAGAAAAGTTCGTCAAACAAGAGTTTGGGAGAAGTGTGCATAATGAACTTTAGAAAAATCATGAATTACATACTTTTGGAACTAAAAACCCAAAAAACTCGAATCAATTTATGGGTATAAGAATAAAAAAAATAAAAGTTTGTCAAACAAAGGTTCGTGAGTACTATGTAGAACGAACATGTGATGAACTTTAGACCAAATCATGAATTGCACACTTCAAGGACAAAAAACTAGTATAAATATATGGGTATGATAATAAAAAAGAAACGTTAGTTGAACAACGGTTTGGGAAGAGTGTGTAGAACGAATTTGTGACGAACTTTAGACCAAATCATGAATTACTCACTTTTGGAACTAAAACCCAAAAACTCGCATAAATCTATAGGTATGATAATAAAAAAGAAAAGCTCGTTGAACAAGGGTTTGGGAGGAGTGTGTATGACGAACGTGTGACGAAGTTTAGACCAAATCATAAATTACACACATTTGAAACCGAAAGCTTAAAAACTCACATAAATCTACGGGTATTAGAATAAAAAAAGAAAAGTTTGTCGAAAAGGGTTTAAGAGAAGTGTGTAGGACGAACTTGTGACGAACTTTGGACCAAATCATGAATTACACACTTTTTGGAACCAAAAACCCAAAAACTCAAATAAATCTATGGGTATGAGAAAAAAAAATCATCGAACAAAGGATTGGGGGGAGTGTGTAGGACGAACTTGTGACGAACTTTAGACCAAATCATGAATTTCATACTTTTAGAACAAAAAACCAAAAAACTCGCATAAATCTATGGATGAGAAAAAAAAAAGAAAAGTTCGTCGAAAAATGGTTTAAGAGAAGTGTGTAGGACGAACTACTGACGAACTTTAGACCAAATCATGAATCACACACTTTTGTGACTAAAAACCAAAAAACTCGAACAAATCTATGGGTATGAAAATTCAAAAGAAATATTCGTCGAACAAGAGTTTTGGAGAAGTGTGTAGAACGAACTTGTGGCTTACTTTAGACCATATCATAAATTACATACGTTTGGGACTAAAAAAAAAAAAATTACATAAATCTATGGGGGTGAGGCTTGAAAGTGGATTTTTTGTGGGTTCGGAGATGAGAAATTAGGCATAGGAGCGGATTTTGTGGTTTTGTAGGTAAGAAATATGAGGGTATTGAGGGAGGAGTGTAACGCTTCTATTTTGAATCAAGTATCATTAATGAAAAATACAGCTTCCCATTTATAACATGTATTATTATTATTTTCAACGGCTATTCCAATTCTACCCGTTTTAATTTAATTTTGCAAACCCAATGTTTTAAAGCTCTTTCATTTTGTGCACGTTTTGGATTCAGTTTAGTTGTTTTCATTTTGTGCCCTGTTCTTTTTTGTATTTTGGAATTTTATTCGCGTGATAATGTTCTCTTAGACTTGTCTGTTAGTTCTTCACCGTGGTAGCTTGTTGATAATGTTTTTCACCGTGGTAGCTTATGGTGGAACTCCAATCTTGAGTTTTCTTAACACTGTTCTCCACTTTATATGTTGAAGTTATCTATGGTCATTGCTTTGAAAGGTATCTGCAAGCATTTGATATTTTTTTTATAATGTTTGGTGGTTAGAAATTTGTGATCTTTTAATGTTTTTTTCTTGATAAAAGTTTTGTCCTAATTCTAGTTTAATTTTTTCTCTTTGGGACGTTGATGTGGAGACTGCATAAAGAAGTTGGATAAAGAAGTTGGAGTGCAATTTTTGTCGAGGTATTCGTGGTATCATATACTTAATTTTCCTTCTCAATTAGTTCTGTTCTACTAAAACGTTGGTATCATATGATTACTTTAATTTATTGTTTGTTTAATGTCACACACTGTCCAACTGCTTTTTAAGTCCCTAACCTTCTAAGTTTTCGGTTCCCAACAACACTTCACAACTTGTAATCTTAGTTTTTTAGGTTAAGAAACTTTAAAATTGTAATCTTCGTTTTTTAGGTTAAAATCAATTTTGGTCCATCAACTATTATTATGACGATTATTCCATTTTGTTCAATCAAAATTCAATTATCCAAATTTAGTCCAAATATGAAAAGAGCTTAAGATTTGTCTGACTTTCTCTTGTATTCCATGTGCTCAAATATCCAATATAAAATACACATAAGTAGTAACATTATTCTAGTGACCTAACATCTTGTATTGTTTAACCAACATGTTACATGAAAGTACGATCTCCCTCCTCTAATTGTTGCGAATCAAAAAAAGTTTCTTTTCTAGTATGCTTTAAGAGTGATTAAGTCTATTTTGGATACGATTTCATTTACATGATTTTCTTCTTCAAGAAATTGAACAAGCTAGCAAGTAGACTAAGCTTCAGGGAAGAATATTGCCATCATCGTCAGATGAGCATTTTTATTTGAATTACTTCTTCTCCATCTTTATTAATAATAGCACAAGTAAATTGTGCATGCTCTTTATTAAATGGTGTTGATGTCGAAAAATGGTCAACAGATATCCACAGTAATGATTTATTTAGCTGAGGACGAAAGGATCTGCAAAAAAGCAAATTTAGGGCACACCGGTGTGGTGTGAGCCACATGGCCTCTAATGCCTAAGTCAAAAACAGAATTAGGGAGAATAGTTTAAAGCACTAAGAATGGCTTAAGGGAAATTAGCTTAGGATCCATCCCTTGAAAGGGAGAAATGACTTGACTTTTATAGCAGTCGGGCTTGTAACAGCTGCAGCTCACTTATGGCGATATAATGGTCGGCTGTTAGAAATGTCCGCCATTAAGCCGGGTATGAATACCGGTGTAACTTCTGGTTGTTACCCTTTATAGGTGTAACGGTCTTGATTCTGGACTTGCTCGACTCTTCGGAGAGTCCTGACCTCCACGGTCGACCCAATGGAGTCGACCTACTCGTTGTAACGGGCGCCACGGGGTGCAAAGCCTCAAAACGTTACTTCGACTCGGTCGACTCTTCGAAGAGTCCTGACCTCCACGGCCCATCCACTCGGATGGACCTACTGGTTGTCGGACCCGAGAAGGGTGAGACTGCAAGGGCCGACCATAAGGGGGTCCTGACCTTTCTTGGCCGACCCCTAGAGGAGTTAGACTTGCTTGGTCAACCCCGGGGGTCGGAAATGGACTTGGCCGACCACCAGGGGGTTGTGGCCTCCATTTGGCCGACCCCCGGAGGATCTACGATGGCGAGGCTGACCGCAAAGGGTCAGAAATGGACTTGGCCGACTCCTGTGGGGTTGACAAGGACGCTGCCCGACCCCCGGGGGGTCGGCAATGGGCTTGGCCGAACCCCTGGGGGTCGAGGCCTCCATTTGGCCGACCCCGGGGGGTCGGCGTTGGCTTCTTTATCCTTCGTGCGCGTCCCAATCTCTTCCGAGTCTTTCGGGATATTTTTAGGTTATAATATTACCCCACTCTTTATTTCCGAGCTTGTCGGATTGTGAAGAGTAGTTTAGGTTCTTGCCTCTTTTTCAAAGTTTTGGATGCTACAAAGTATCTGTTTACTGAAGTATTTACTTGAAAATCACTTAGGCCATATTCTTTTTCAAGAACATATTTTCCTAAATAATAGTAAAATAAATAAAGCTTTGAGGTTATGGAAATATTCATTCTAAGAATAATTAAAATGGTCATATTCTTATTTCTAAGAATATCTTTTCCAAGATAATATTCTTATTCAATGAAAAATCACTTTTCTTTTTAGGAAAAGATATTTATCCTTTAGAGATTTCCCATAACCTAACTTTTCCATAAAAACTCCCTTTCAAAACTACACCCTCCTTTTTACCCTACTTTGGCCAAAAATTGCCTCTCACTGGGCTACATTTTTTATTTTTCCAAAGCGTGGGGGAGACTTGTTTTGTGTTTTGGATTTTTGGAGAGCATCCGCCGCGCCTTACTTTTTTCGGTACGTATTCTCCTTTTTCTGACTTCACGCTAATGATTAGACATATTTTCGAAAATTCCACCCTTAGGCACTTTTTTGATTTTTGCCCGTTATGCATGTACGTTCGAATTTTTTGGATTATTTAGGCTCTTTTTTCAAAGACTCACTCCTTAGAGTACTTTTCTGAATTCGTAGGCTACTTAGACATTTTTATAAAAGTCTTGCCCATTTAACATCCTTTCGATATTTTTAGGCTACTTAGGCACTTTTTTAAAAAGTCTTGCCTATTTCACCGTTTTTTGAAACCTTTAGGTTACTTAGGCACTTTTATAAACATTCTTGCCTTTTTCACCACTTTTCAAATTTCGTAGGGTAATTAGGCTCTCTCAGAGACTCGCCTTTTCCCTAACTTAGTTAATTGCAGATTACTTCTTACTTTAGCTGTCATGGATCCTTCGTCCGACTACGAGACCGAATCCCTTCACCTTCGGGCTTCCTCCTCACTTAAAGGACTCGGCGAACAGCCTTGACGGTGGGATCGGGATCTCAAATGGTAGCGTCCATTTTATCTCAAGAGGACTTGGACTACCTTAGGACCTAGTTCCTTATTCCGACCGAAATTACCCTTCGACTTTCGTTGGCTTCGGAGACGTATGCCCATCCTCCCCCAGGCGAGGTGGCCCTTTACACCACCATGTTCGATCGGGGGGTTCGGCTTCCCCTCATACCGTCTCTTCAAGAGTTCTTGGGTATGGCAGGGCTGGTTCCAACGCAGCTAGCTCCCAATGCCTGGAATGTCTTCTTCAGTGTTCACAGCCTTTGGGTACACATCGGCTTCGAAGGTCCCTTCAGTGCCAGAGACCTTCTTTCGCTTTACCGCTTCTGCCAGTATCCCAACGTCACTGTGGGCTGCTACCTGACCCCCAGAAGCAAACTTTTTCCTTTGGTGGCATGCCCCAACTTTTAGAAGGAGTGGAAGTAGCGCTAGTTCTTTACTGGAGGACCTTGGGCGGCCCCAAGCGCCGATGCCTCGGTGACAACTCCCACTGCCTTTGGGATATATGGTATGCTTTCTTTCGCCTTGGCTTTATCTGTCTTTTGGCACCATACTAACTTTTTTTTTATAGTGCACAGGAAACTTAATCCCCGCTCCTGGGTAATGAAGTGTTACGAGACTGTTATGTTCTACCCAGAGGAGGTCACTCGCAGTGCGCAGTACAAGACCACGAACTCATTAACGTTGTACAACCTTCTTCCAGCTTCAGTCATGCCAGCCGATTCTAACTCGAAGTCACCCGTCCCGCAGGAGGGATCTGCTTCAGGTATGCTACTTACATTTTCCTCTAACTTTGCATGCCTCGAATAGTGGAAATATGAGTTGACACCTTTTACCATGTTCAGTCGCCATGGAATATGAGCCTTCGCTGAGGCGTGCCTTTGATGCAGTGACGCGCCAAACATCTCGCCCCTCTGCTAGGCCTCCCACCGATGATATGTTGGACCTTACTTCGGAGGGTTGCTCTCTCCCACCTGGTGACGACGAAGATCTTCCTCTCCCTGAAGTTCAAGAGGACTTGGACGTTGGGTCGGACCTAGAGTTCGACGGTCCCAGCCTTGGTTTTGACCACGTTCCTTCTCCAGTTTAGAGCAACTTGTGTAGGCCTCAGACTCCTGTACACAGCCTTCCCCCTAGATTCGACTCCTATCTCTTGTCAGGACCGCAGTGTCCTACTTTGGGCCCATAGGAGGAAAAGACTCTGGCCTCCAACTTGTGGAGTGAAGTGGGGTATTCTTCAGCTACTTTTCCCTTCGAGGATGCTAGATAAGCTCCAAGGTTGCTTGGTTTTACAAAACTAGTGGTCCTTCTAGGATCCTTGTAAAAACTCACAAATATGGAAAAACTCAACACTTGATCCCAACCAAAAGTTAAGTTAGAATGGCGAATACACTCTTAGATCTCACTTAGAACCTATGTTGGTCACTCTTAGATTCTAAGACAACTCACTCCATAATTAGTTTGATCAAGACTAATCCAATGAATTGATTTTTCAT